>JAMKQA010062956.1:0-10367 GCA_024699735.1 Posidonia australis
TTGATTAATTAGGGTTTTATTGGATTTTAAGTTGATTTTAATTGGATTTTGTGGATTAGGGTTTTTTGTTGGATTTTTAAATGGATTTGATCGAATTTTATTTAATTAGGGTTTTATGGGATTTTGGGTGGATTTTAATTGGATTTTCTGGTTTATGGATTTTATTTAATTTTATTTGCTGGATTAAGTGGGCTTAGGTTGATTTGTTGGATTTCAGGTTTAAATGGGTCAGGTGGGCTAGTGTGGGCCTAGTTGAGCTTGTGTGGGCTAGGGTTTGGGTGGTTGTGACCAGAGCATCAACCGGAGGAGCCTGCTGCCAATTGACTTCAAAATCGGGGTGTCTACAATCATCATCTTTGAACTAGGTGCAAGGGGCACCTTAAAGAAAATAACAATTTTGTTGAAGATATGTAGGAGCCACTTTGAAGTGTTGAACACAGTATTCACTATGTTTTATACAACGTCTAACACAAAGGAAAATGCATGGAAACAACTTTAGTTGTTGAACCTATAGACAGGAGCCCAGATCAATAAGCAAACATCAACGCAACCCAGAATCTCCAATAACTGACCAGAGAAATAAAGCCAACGTAATTAGTAGAGAGGAGGTCAACCCTCTTTGCCCGACACCTGGGAATATCATAGACCTCTCGCTCACTAACTTATGTATCATGAAACGACGGTCCCTATGGAGAATGTAGGCTACACTCAATGAAAACACCTGACTATGACAAATTACATTCATGTGTCAGTTTGCTCTAAATGGTGAGCCAAATTCCTGAGCTATCTCAGTATATAAATCAAAGCAGGCTGTGATGGAGGAACCTCACTATTTAAGGTCATGCATTGCATATCTAAACCACCCTCTTGGAATTTCCGTCAGCATGTATCCATGCAAAGCATATTACATTGCATCATATTGCATTTTGAGTGGTCGTCATAGTTAACCAACTCCAACCTTTCCAATCCCTTTTAAACTTCCTCGCCCAAGTGTCAATTATCTCTTTCCAATATCTTTTAGGATTTCCTCGCTAGAGTATCGGTTATCCTCTTTTAGACTTCCTAGTCTAAGTGTCAGTTGTCTCCTTTCTAATATCTTTTAGGATTTCCTCGTTAGAGTGTCAGTTATCCTCTTTTAGACTTCCTCATCCAAGTATCAATTGTCTATTTTCCAATATCTTTTGCGATTTCCTCGCAAGAGTATCAGTTATCCTCTTTTAGATTTCCTCGCCCAAGTGTTGGTTGTCTCCTTTTCAATACTTTTTAGAATTACCTTGCCAGAGTATCAGTTTTCCTCTTTTAGACTTCCCTACCCAAGTACCGATCATCACTTTCAAAATCTTTTAGGATTTTCTCGCCTGAATGCTAGTTATCCTCTTTAGACTTCCTTACCTAAGTGTCGGTTGTCTTTCGAATCCCCTTTTAGAATTTCCTCACCCAAGTGTGGGTTATCCTCTTTAGCCTTCCTCGCCCAAGTGTCGATCGTCTTTTCAAAATCTTTTAGGATTTCCTTACCCGAGTGCCGGCGATCCTCTTTAGACTTCCTCGCCTAAGTGCTGGTTGTTTTTTCAATCCTTTTTTAGGGTTTTCTCGCTCAAGTGTCGATTATTCTCCTTAGACTTCCTCGTCCATGTGTCAGTAGTCACTTTCCAATACCTTTATAGGGTTTCTTCATCCAAGTACCGGTTATCCTCTTTAGAATTCCTCGTCCAAGTGTCGGTTGTCTTTTTAAATACCTTTATAGGATTTCCTCGCCTAAGTACCGGTTATCCTTTTTAGACTTCCTCGCCCAAGTACCTGTTGTCTCTTTCCAATACCTTTATAGGGTTTCCTCGTCGAAGTGTCAATTATCCTTTTTAGACTTCCTCGCCCAAGTACCGGTTGTCTTTCAATGCCTTTATAGGGTTTCTTCGCCCAAGTCTCGGTTACCCTCTTTAGACTTCCTCGCCCAAGTGCCAATCGTCTTTTCAAAATCTTTTAGGATTTCCTCGTCCAAGTGTCGATTATCTTCTTTAGACTTCCTCGCTCAAGTGTCGGTTGTCTTTTCAATCTCCTTTTAGGATTTCCTCGCCCAAGTATCGGTTATCCTCTTTAGACTTTCTCACCCAAGTATCAGTCGTCTTTTCAATGTCTTTTAGAATTTCCTTGCCCAAGTGTCGGTTATCCTCATCAACTTCCTCGCCCAAGTCTTTATCGTCTTGCAATCCCTTTTAGTTTGACCCCCTCAGGCAACCTCCGAGGTCGTGTCCTTCCATTTGACCTCATTAGGCAACCCCTGAGGCCATGTCTTTCAAGATCACTTCCCAAGTGTTGGATCCCTTATCTAGCTCAACCCTTTATTCAGTTCAAAATTCCCAAATGTTGGATCATTTATCCAACTTGATCCTTTATTCAGTTCAAAATTCCCCAAGTGTTGGATCCTTATTCAGCTCAAAATGCTCAAGTGTTGGATCCATATCCAGCTCGACCCAATATTCAGTTCAAAATCTCCAAGTGTTGGATCATATGTCCAGCTCATTCAAATCAGAATTCTCAAGTGTTAAATCCTTGATCCAGCTAGATGTTTTATCCAGCCTAGTGGCAATAGGTGTTGGATTTTCTCCTCCATCTAGCTTGGTCTCATACCCAAGTGTTGGTCCTCCCATGAGTCTGAGTGTTGGATCCCTTATCCAGTTCGATCTCTTATCCAGCCTAGTGGCAGCAAGTGTTGGATCTTCTCCCTCTTCCAACTTAGTAACAGCTTAAACTCACATCTAAGTGTTGGATCTCCTTCCTCCTTTTAAAAATATCTGAGTCGTGTCACACGAGAATATCATCAAGCCTTGAAGCTAATTTCGTACCGAAATCATATTCAATGACAGGCAATCTGTAGATATCCCGTTTTGACACTCCTTTATTTTTATTAAGTCCCATTACACCATAGCATGCTCTATTCATCTTTAGAAGTCTTTTACTCAGCCTAAATACTCTCCAAAAGCATATTTGCAAATTCAGATCGTTGAATGCTCCTAAAGCATATTCCTTCTACTTCTGCCTATCAGAACATGGAGATTTAGTGATTGTTTTTTTTTTTTTTACTTCTTTGGTACCTGCATCTTTTGTCTTCTGTTTTTGCAAAAGCCTTGAAAGGGGAGGTCCCTTTCAAATTCCAAGTCCATTAATACACTTCTGATGCTGTCAATTTAAATGGAGATGCTCTTGCTATTCGGCACTTGCACTTCGGCACTTGCACTTCGATATTATATTTGAACCGACAATGGCGTTTTAGGTGGTACCTTCCATCATCAATGGAGGAATACTGGCAATATATTCATCTTGTTGGGAAAAGGGCTCAAGTCTTGTAGTCACCCTTATGTAAGTCCCCTAATACATTTCACATATTGGCATACATGTGACTTGGTTACATTTTGTTGGTATTTCAGAGTTATTTTGGCAAAGTATGTAGGTGCTGCACTTGGAGTTTAGCTGTTATTCTATATGGACGGAGAGGTCATATTTGGAAAAAGGTGGATTACAATGGTTGCTATCTACACTGATAGCATCATTTGTTAACTAACAATTTCTAGTTTTGTAATGATATTTGAGAGTCAAAGTCCCTTATTTGGCAGATATTATAGCATTATACTTATTAATATATCTTTTCTTGGAGGTTCTATGAGAATGACCGTTTCTCTTTGTCATAATGGTTGAAATCACAAATAACTTGAAACTTTTGCCTCTCATCATGCTAATTCTTCTTATATCAAAGGTTTTCTTAAAAGCCCTTGTATGAATACTTGCATAGAAGTTTAAGAATGGTTATTCAACTTTGTTGATCTCAAATCATTGGGGATGTTTCAATGAAGGTTTGTATGATGAGCAAGCTCTCCTACGAAACATTCCTTTGCTAGACTATAGGCCCAAACAATTTATGCGAAATGTAACAAAGGATGCTTGCAAAAATAAACAGGTAAATTTTAATTTGTTGGAAAATATCCAAATTTGTTGTTTTAGTGTGCTTATTTCATGATTATTGTCTCCAATGTACACTCTAATTTACTTTGTTGTGCTTGAAAGGTTCTACAATGCTGCATGAGTCACTTTTAATTTAACTACATGAGTCACTGTAATAATATGTAGACATGTTCAGAAACCTGTTAGACTGGAATCAATGAAGACATTTAAATGTCTTCTTACAACATTGTAGTGAAAAACATGCGAACTTGCTTAGTCCATTATCTTGCCTTTCCATACACATTTTCAATTTTTACCATAGACAATCCTTCTTAGTGCTCTGTCACACTCTTACTCAGCGCTTGGGGAAAAATGTATATCAAATCTCACTAGACTTATGAATGGCACTGACCAGAGGTCTAAAGGAAGAATTATAGAGTTTGAAACACTTCAAAATGTAAGTCCTAATCATGTAGTAGTCTGGAGTACATGCAATCTTTTCTAGTAGAATTGATATTGGTTGTTGATTGTTTTACATCGTTTTAGGAACTTATTAATCTTTTCAGATTCAAGTTATAAGAGTATAGGAAATTTCTTCATGCTTGCATTGGAAACCTTTACCTTGCAAGTATAGAAGTTTTTTAATGTTGCTATGATATTCTTTTGTTTACGAAATTTATATATATTATGTTAATTGTTAGTTGACTTAATAATATGAGGATTCTCAATTAGAGTATATATCTATTGTATGTTCCTTCAAAACTCAAAATAAATTTTGCACTCAAGGAAATTTGGTTTAAAAAAATTAAAAGCATTTACTGCTCTCTACTTCCCGCGAGCAATCGACAATGGTCTCAAGGTGAACCACCACTTCAGGAGCATGCTCTGCTTCTTCATCCTCCTCATCAACGTCCTCGCCTTCTCCACTAGTCCTCTATCACTTCCCCTCATCGCTCCTCCCTCTTCCTCTTCCCCATGCTCCTCTCCCACTCCTGTTGCTTCAAGGAAATGGCCATCGTCCTGGAAGGCATGAGGTTGGAGGATAACGAGCTAAGCTTCAAAGCGATCGGGGCGATGATCAACGTGTATTCCCGGTCTGATCTCATGGAGAAGGCCTTAGAGGTGTACAATAGTGCCAAAGGTGAGGGTGGGGACTTCCCTGATGTGTCTTCTTGCAATTCATTGCTCTATGTGCTGGTGAAGTCTGGAAGGGTTGGGATTGCCCAAGAGGTGTACAAGAAAATGCTGAAGTGGGAAGGCAACGCGAACAACCGAAGTACGTGTGTGATTGCTCAGTATCTGAGCTTGGAGGGGAAGATGGGTGAGGCCAAGCAGTTGATCGAGGATAGAAGGGACACTAAATGTCGTGTTCAGTTTAGTAATACTAAATTGTTGAAATACTATTTTGTATTTAGTTTAGTAATATTATTTTATATTCAATTTAGTAATATTAAATTAAAAAATTATTATTATTTTAACAACATGGAATTGTTGGTCCATGAGATATTTTTAGTTAAATGTAATTGTAGTTATGAAATTTTTTTATATTTAGTTTAATTATATTAAATTAAAATAAACATTTAGTAACACCAAACATTCAATAATACAAAATAATTTTTATTTAGTTCAGTAATACAAAATTGAAATTAAAAAAACACGAAATTAATATTAAAAAATTAATACAAAAAAATAGAATTCTCATATTCATATAAAACATTTAAATAAAAATAATACAAAAAAAAATAATTCAAAAATATAATGCAATTGGAAAATAAATTTTATACTTTTTTGATAAGAAATTAAACCTTCCCTATTAAAAATACCGTAATAACTAATGGAAATAATAATATTATTTGGAAATTAACAAATAGATACCATAAGCAATAACTACCACACTTAAATGAAATTTAAAAAATATTGAAAAATTTTTCCCTCCAAAAAGAAACCACTAGTGGTGTCATTACAAAATAAGTGGTTTTAATAATAACCACTAGATTTGCATTCAACCACTATATTACATCTTCCCTCAAAATAGTTAATTTGAAAGAGGATGCAACTGATCTAGCTCCTTCCCAATTAATTTATATCATGTGGACTATCCATATTAGATATCTCATTTATTCCTTTGATATCAAAACATAAGCATAATAGCACATCCATAATATTTTATATGTATCTTTCTCTTTATCTTTTTATATTGTTAATGCAATGTTGTTGAGTTAATTCCATGATTTGTATTGTTTTTTGCATGCTTCTACAAGTGTTAATGCTAATGATAATCATGATATTGAGTCAAATTTACAAGTGATGCAGATGATGATATTTGATCTAGATATTTCATTCAATTAATCTGAGACTTTTATTCATATTTTGAGACAGTTTAAGTTTATGTTATTGTAGACACCCCAGTTTATGGCCAATGTTAGCAAGTAGACCCACAGAGAGTGCAACTGGACGGCTGACCCGAACTTACCCCAGTTCTCTAACCAAATCCATAAACCTAAAACCAACCCAAAACCTCAAATTACCTTTAACTCCACTCATCCAACTAAGCCCAACACTTAAAACCCAACCAGTGTACTCTAGCCTAATAACATGCATGGCCCAAGTGCACGTCAGGGCTAGGCCAGTCTAGCAGGAGCTGCCTGACTCGTCGTTTTTGTCGTACAACCTCATACATCGTACAAGCGGTGTTGCACACAAAACCTCGACATGTCTCCCTGCGTACCTGACACCTCCAGAGCTTTCCCAAGCCCTGTCTCCACCATCACCCTATGTCGCTCCCACCGTCACGCAAAGCCTGCAACGGTCCGGTGAGCCACTCCCTGCAACCATGCCCTGTCAGCCTTGCCATTGCCATCCCACTCCACCTACCACACCAGATGATCGACCAAAACCCCTCAAGCTCCTTCAACCAGGGGACACGAGACATTCATGCAAGGGAGGAGCCAAGAGAACCCAAAGCGTTAAGCCGGAGAGAACCTGAACCCAACCCATAAACTCCGACCAGCCCCCTTGTTTCCCCTTCCAGCAAGCATCCCAAGCCTCCTAGTTGACCTCCGCTTACTCCTGAGTCGACCCCAAGCTATCTTTAACCCCACGTCCGACGTCTAGCCTCACCCGTCAGAGTTTGCACAACTAGTCATCGGGAAACATCCGGTCTTCCACAGGTATCAACCTTAATCCATCCTGTCCAAGAATAATTCATGGGCATCTGTTTGGTTTTCTTTAAGCCTCTTTCGGTTGTTTTCCCCTCTGCAATGTTGCATCCCATTTCTCTCACCATCGACAGACATCAAGCACCGGCGTGAGGCCTTTCCGGTCGTTGAGCGCATGGCCACAGCGTCCTAATGGCACCCCACTTTTCTTCCTTCACCTCCTATCATGGTTGAGTCAAACCAAAGCCAGGATTCCCTTGTGGGAGTCCATCGGAGCTTGATCAGCGTTGACGCTGGTGGCGAGGACGGTGGGGAAGCTCCCATGTTTTCCCGACATATTCATTAGCATACCCTTCATGCCATGCCTTCCCCTTAAGTCCTTAAGTGTTTGTCCCGCTCCGGTGATGCCTTGCTTTCCGAGGAGGAGGCGATGAGGGAGGAAGGTCTGTCCCTGTTCCACCTACGTGCCCCAATAGCGTGCCACTCATGCGCATATCAAACAAGGCCTGGATGGGGTCAGACTCGACCAAGTCAAGGCCTCACCATCCCTATTTAGGCCACCCCTGCATAGGTGTTTCTTCTAGCATGGTTTTTTTTTTACTCTTTAGATCGCTTGAAACTCTTGTTTTTATGTTTAAATATTCCTACATGTAGTGGTTTCTCAATTCTTAACACATAAATGAATCTTATCATGTTTTATCCTCCAACATCTCGATGGCCATTCCATATTAGTCCCTGTGTGTCGTGGATAAGGCAATGATGGCAAATGGCTATGACTTCTCTAGGATGCACGTTCTAAGTGCGCACACGAGTGGAGCGTCACTCATGCGTGTGTCATCCAAAGGCGGAATTTGGCACAGCTTAGCCATTGATCCCACCACGTTTACACCCTATGTTTTTTTTTTTTTGCTTTATACTTCTTGTCTTGATTGCGCTCAGTTTTTAGCTTGGCATCTTTCCTTAGCTAAACAATTTATTTCTCTTGCATCATCCATGTAGCTCCACTAATTGGCATCCGAGTACCCACATTTCCATGTACGCGAGTGAGATTCCGAGAAAGACCGATTCGTCAGGCATGCAGGGGTGCCTAACACCTTCCCCATACGTAAGAGTCCTTACCCTTTCTCTAGTTTGTAATGATCCGTGTGTCGAATCCATTTGGCATGAGTCATCTATTATTCGCATTCGATTTCGAGTTTTGGTTTTCCGAAACGGTTTTCCTCGTCTTCCCATTTTGAATAGACTAGGTGGTGACTCCCTGCTTTATCTTTCTATTGTTTCTTTTCTGGTGTTTTTGAGTTGTCTTCCCATCCTCGAATTCGTTGGATCTGTCGTGGCCCTATCGATCCCCATGCGGTCCCAATGGCATGTGGGCGCAGTCCCCCTCCGCCGGCATGGTCACAGGAACTGGCGACTCTGCTGAGGAAAAGACAGACTCCGACTATTGTATTTGGTTTCTTTCTTGCTTGCATGGTTTCCCTTGTGTGCACTTGATGTATTATGCCTTATGGATGATGTATGTTTTGCTTTACACTGAAATATTATGTTCACATCACAAGGCACGTGCCATATTCCCTGCTTTTTGCAATGTTGATTGTTTTTTTTTCTTTATCATCATCCTAATCACGACACAAACAAATGCCATGTCCATGCCTTTTGTCTGATGCTTGTTTTGCCATGATCTGTGTGTTTCTTTTCCTTTTTTACTTTTATTTAAGGAAAACTAGAGACTTGCTTGCCTTCCCTTGGTATAATTTAAAATCTTGCAAGTAAAATCAATGCATAAGGACAACTAGAGACAATAATGCACTTTTCCCCTCAATGGTTAATAAATGGGCAAGTAAAAATCACCAAGCATATTTGCATGTCTGAATCATATAGGTGCATGCCTTCTCTCTCCTCTGAGTCCACCTACAATCTACGAAGGCCAGTTTTGGTTTTTCTTGTCCTATTGTTTTGGCATAGGATCTGATGCCGGGTTGTTCCCCATTGTTCGGGGTCGCATCGATGTTAGTAGAGGGTACAGTCCAAGCTTTGGCAGGGTCGAGGCTCCCAACACACCATCGTTCCATAGCTTTGGCAAGAGACGGAACTCTATTTTCTGCCTTGAGTCGGAGACCCGTTCACCCTGAGAGCATTCGGAGTAGATAGCCTCCTAGGGAACACTTAGATGGTGAAAGAGTGCATGATAATTGCATCCATGTGCATGCGTGCCATTCATAGCACTTAATAAACATTGCATCACTCATCTTCAGGTTTTGATACCTACACATGTCTTTTTCCTCCACAGGTTCGAGCGTGAGTCCTTTGACCAGAGCTCGAGCACTCCCTCTCTGTTCCCTTGTTTTGACACCTATTCTCAGCTTTCCTTCTAAGCTATTTGTTGCCTTCGACGATAGCTCATCGTTGGATCCACCCATCTTTTAGTTATCGTAGCCCTACTTGCACTCACTCACGTTCCATCATGGCCCAGCGCGTCAGCGAGGCTCTTTCCACGGTCACCTCTAAGGGGATCGCCACTTCAGCCCCCTCATCCCTTTTTCTAACTTCTTTCGCTGCCTCCTCGCCCCATGTCAGCCTCTTCTAGGCCCATGGAGTATCGTCTCCTTTCGTGTCGGGACACTTACAGACCCTGTCCGGTCTGGAGCCCATCATTGAGGTCGTTGCAGTGACCATCACTCGAGCTTCAAAGTTGCCAGTGTCTCTCCCTCTGTAGGGCCCTTCTGTATTGACCACCCAGCCGGCTACGGTAGCCTCCTAGGTAGGTACCACCCCCTTCGAATAGTCTGCTTCCCTTTTTCCTTCTGTTGCATCAGCTCTGCTGACAATCTTGTCCCTCGGTACTACTACCGACGGGAACCCAGCCTTGCAAGCCCAGTACTTCTTGGCCCTCACTAAGAAGCTACTGTAGACACCCTGATTTTGAGGTGACCCAGAGATGAGTTATCTGCATGTTGCTTTGGATGTGATCAGCCCTTTAAACCGAGCCCCAAACCCATTAGCTAGAGCCCCAATCAAAATATCTGAGCAAGGTTGGCGCACCAAGCAGGCGCACCAACTAAGCGCACCAACCAGGCGCACCAAGTAGGCGCGCATCACTGGCTCACCAAGCAAGCGCCCAGTTCTAGCTGCTGACCTTCCATCTTCTGGGCTGTTACTCTTGCAAACGAATGTGCCAACGAATATTCGAGGCTTTTCGTTTGCAAGACCCTTTGTTTCTCTTGTGTAACCCATCCCTGGATCCCTATAAATAGAGCTCCATAGCAACCATTCCAA
>JAMKQA010062957.1:0-13667 GCA_024699735.1 Posidonia australis
TGGTTTTCCTTGTCTTCCATAATAGATTAGGTGGCGACTCCGTTTTATTTTGCTTTTTCGACGTGATTTTGCCGACCGATTTCGCATTCATTTGCGGAATCTCCTCGCCGGCATGGTTACACTAAGAAAGAAAGGGACTTTGGGAAACGCAACCCCGTACAAAGAGAAAAATAGTGATAGCCTATTGGCTTAGAGGGGCCTGATGAGCCTAAGAGTGTGGCCTATTGGCCGAGGTAAAGGGTGAAATGCCCAGTACAGGGACTATCACCGTGGCAACGTAGGAGGTTGAGGTTAGTTTATCTCCCTCCATTTGTGGCTAGGTCACCTCTGATCAATGTGGCACCAAAAAAGAAAAGAGTTTCAGATTTGAGAATCATAATTAGATTTAAGTTGGAATCGAGTTGAGTTTTAGCTAGATTCTAACGAGACAAAACTAGAGTTTAGGACTAGTGCTAGTCAAGATTTGCGTTTCAGACAGATTTAAGATTCGTGTTTTAAGTTGGACTCTAGTCTCAAAGTTATTTTCTAGAAATGCATTAGAAGAGTGCATGAGATTTTGAAAAGAAAGAAAAGATTTGAAAAGAGCATAATTTCGCTGATATTTCTTGAAAAGAATTTACCAGAATTTTATTCAGAAATTTTATCCGGAGTTTTGGTTCCAGTAGAACCTAGAGTAGATAAATGTACAGGAAGATTTCCAGAAGAGTTTAAGAAAGCTTTTTATAAGCGTTTTCCACCGTATTTTTTCCTTGCAGGCGCGTACTAAGTAACTTAGAAGTCACTCACGCGTGTTTTTACTTTGTCTTGTTTTCAGGTATTTAATTGGAGTGCAGTCTAGTCCGATATTCAAAGACAGGAGTCACTTGCCGCACACACAGGTTATGGGTAGATTACAGTTGGATTTCTTTTTTAAAAGTGCATTAATCCTAGTTAGTAGCTTAGATTCTGTAGCAGCCAATTTCGGGGCATTACAGTATGATAGACTAAAAGGGTTCTTGATTGAAAACGGATTTTCAATTGGATTGATTGACACCATTTTTTTCATAAAGAAGGAGAACAATGATATACTAATAATTCAAATATATGTTGATGACATAATTTTTAAATCCACAAATGAAACCTTGTGTGAAGACTTTGCCAATACTATGCAAAAAGAGCTTGAGATGAGTATGATGAGAAAATTAAATTTCTTTCTAGGTTTGCAAATAAAGTAAAGTGAATATGGAATTTTCATTAATCAAGAAAAATATACAAAAGAGTTATTGAAAAAGTTTGGAATGGAAAATGCTAATCTAACTAAAATACCCATGAACACATCCACTAGGTTAGATAAATATGAAAATGGACAAAGAGTAGATCAAAAGTTATATAAAAGTACGATGGGATCATTATTGTATTGGATAGCTAGTAAACCAGATATAATGTTTAATGTATGCCTATGTGCTAAATTTCAGGCATCATCAATGGAATCACATTTAACTGCTATTAAACGAAATTTTAGGTATTTACAAAACTCTAAGGAATATAGTTTATTTTACCCTAGAAATTCTAATCTTGAACTGATTGGATATAGTGATGCGGATTTTGCAGGATGCAAAACTGATAGAAAGAGTACTAGTGGTACCTGTTAATTTTTAGAACACTCTTTGGTATCGCGGTTTAGCGAGAAACAAAATTGTGTTGCCTTATCAACTACTAAAGCTAAATATATTACAACTGAATGTTGCTGTGCTCAAGTTCTGTGGATGAGACAAACACTCAAAGACTTTGGTCTTGTCTATTCAACCACACCTATATTTTGTTACAACATTAGTGCAATTAATTTATCAAAGAATCCTGTGCATTATTCTAGCCGCACGTCGTTTCTTGGAGGTGAGTTTTAGTTACAGTTATTTAATTTTACTATAATTAATGTAATTTTGCTTATGATATTGTGATTATGGTAGCGTACCTGGGATCGGAGCATTACAATTTTGATGTAATTTTTATTTTCATTGTTGTACTCAAAGGATTTATGTAATAATCTCCTAATAACTCCTAAGAACCTAAGAAAATAGATTGACCCATGAACTCAAGTAGGAAACCTCAAACAAATCCATTTATATTGGTTCTGGGATAATTTTCGACATACCGAAAATCTACGGTATACCGAAACATAACTGATTAGAAAAATGATTCTGTAATAATCCAAGATCGACATACCGGATATGCCCAGCATACCAAAGTTCCTGACCATTGGAATATTTCGGTCGACCGATCAAAAACGACATACCGAACCAGTAACTTTTTTAGCTAGCCATTTATGAACGTTATTATAAACATTAGACACATTCCTTAAGTATCATTAGTCTATAAAAAAGGACCTCTAATCACTCCTAAAGGACATCTAAGCATATACATTACCTGAGCCTATAGTCCTTAACAAAAAAAGAGTCAAAATCCATTATTCTCAAAGGGCCTTCCATACTTCTCTAATGAGAGAGTTCTGAAACCTTACAATCTGTGTTGGGAGATCATAGTTGCTTGAGTTTGTAAAAGAGAAATTATGTAAAGCTTCAAAAGAGATTCAAGCTTTTCCTAGTGTGAAAAGGACTTGCGGATGACGGGATTGACAAGGAATTCGTCATACAAGTAAGTTTGTACTTTGAAATATAAAGGAAAGGGAATTCTTGAGGGAATCTCGAGGAGTGGAGTAGACTGAGGTTTGATTGAACTACTATAAAATAGCTTGTGCATTTCATTGTCTCTTATCCTTTCTGTGCATATTTAATTTAGCTTTCCAAACTTGATAAAATTGTACTTATTGATTGTCATAACATAAAGTTAATTTTTTAATTTTCCACCTTCTTTATTCAACCATCCTTCTAGAGAAGCTCTTCGATTCTACAATAAGTAGGTAAACCAGAACTTTGCAGTAGAGCATTTATTATATCTGTCAGGATTCTATTTTTCTGTTTTGCTATTCCATTAGACTATGGTGAATAAGGAGCCATCATCTCATGTACAATACTGACACTATGATAGTATTATTGAAACATGTTAGACGTGTATTCTTCACGCTATTAGTCTTAATCTTTTAAGATCTTTTTCAGATTAAGTTTTAGCTTCACTTTATAAATTAAAAATTTATTAAGAATGTCATATTTGCTTTCAGTAAATAAGCATAACAGTATCTACGACAATCATCAATGAACGTGATGAAATATTTCTTATTATCCTTAGTTATCATGTCATTAAATTCACAAACATCTATGTATATTAAATCAAATATATCTGATTTTCTATCAACCACATGGAAAGGTTTCCTAGGTTGTTAAATCTACACACATATTTCATACTTATGTTTTCTATCAATGGCAACTTTAGGAATAAGATTCAAATTCATCATTCTTTTTAAGGAATCAAAATTAACATATCCTAAACGTTCATGCTAAATATCAGAAAATTCAATACTAAAAACAACAGAATGAACATTATCATCATTCATACATGCGTTGTTAAGATGTTCAACATGAAGTTTAAATAAATCTTCAACATCACACAAATAACCTTTTCCATAAAAAACAACTATACTTAAATGTGAAATAATAACTTTATTACATTTACAATCTAACCGAAAACCTTCTCTAACTAATATAGGACCACTCAGGATGTTTCGATGTATCGTAGGAACATGTCTGATTTTGTGTAAATGTAACATCTTGAACCTTGATTTTCCCACTTAATCATTATTAATGATAAATTAATTAATGATGAAGTTATCCTTGGTGTATGTTGTTGGCCTTGGTGCCTTGTTTTGGTGATTCTATTTCATGTAATGGGTGTTTGAGATAGTTCTCCCCCTTCCAAGGCCTTTTGCGTAAAATTTATGTGAAAAGTTTATTAAAAAATGGTGATAAATATCAACATGTAATCATAAGGAGGATAGGGAGAGTGTAGCTGAGTTTACATGCATGGGGGTTCTAAAAAAATAAAAATGATGATGAATGAAATGAGAGAAGAGAATTAGAGAGGGAGAGCCCGAGAAGAGAATGAAGAAAAGAAAGAGAAGAAGAAAGGGAGGAGGAAGAAGAAGTAGGTGAGACGAGCTCAAGGGGTTGGGAGTGGGAGTGGGAGAGAAAGAGGGAGAAGAGAGTTGACTCGTGTAGGGAAAAGGAGGGAGAAATAGGAGGAGAAGAGAAAGAGAAGAAGAAGATGATGAAGAAGAGAAGGAGAAAGAAGAAAAAAGAGAACGATATGTCCCTACATAGCATTTTTCTTCTTTGTTAAGCTTATAAATGATTCATACATGTTATGCAAAGTAATCTGGATGCATGATAGAGACCTTGTGATTTTTGATGGAATTTTGGTGTATTTTCGAAGGGTTTTCAGAAAAATAGTTACTTTTGAGTTATTTTGAGTTCCTCTGCTTCAATCTTGAATAACTCTAGTTATAAGCATTGGATTTGTATGATTTCTATTGCATCTCAAAGTAGACTCAAAGATATGTTTTTTGGTAGCTTATTTGTAAATTTTTGTGGCTTGTAGAGATACTAGTTATCATACAAAGATTGAAAACTCATTTAGTTAGGTCAGTCTGAGTTCCAGAGCTTCAATCATGTATATCTTGAATTATATGTATTAGATTCGAATGATTTTTCTTCCATGTTAATGTCAACTTAGAAATCTTCATTTTAATATATTATTTTCCATTTTATATAACCTGTGGACAGAGCAGTAAGGTTGACAAGTTAAGTAATCCATCTGGTTGTTCTACTCTGTAACATGGTGCTATGCCAAATTGGGTCTTTGAGCTTTAATCTTGCATATCTTGAGATATGAGTGACAGCTTGGATTGATTTCTATTGCATTTGAAAGTAGACTCAAAGATCTTTGTTTTGATAGCTTATTTGTAAATTTTTGTAACTTGTAGAGATACCAGTTGATGTGCAAAAGCCTAACAACCCATTCAAGAGGCTAGTTTGAGTCTTAGAGCTTCCAACTTGTATATCTTGGGTTATGAATAATGGATTTGAATGATTCTTGTTTCATGTTAAAGTAGACTTAGTGTAGGCACCCTACCTTGACAGCCATCTAATTGGCAACTTACTCCGAAAAAGTGCACTGGTGGTTGTGAGGCATTTCCCTAAGTTAGGACCCATTTAATATTTTTACGCTAGGTTAAACCTTCCAAATCCTAAAATTCAGAAGTCAAGCCCATGTGATTACCCAAGAATCAAGGAATAGGTTCAACCCAATCTCTTGATTTAAATTCCCATTTCATTTCATTATTGAAATCCAACCCTTCTTCTTGGTTTTAATTTCAATTCCATTTCATTAATGAAATGTCAACCAATCAATTTGATTTTTATTATTAATCAACGAATCATACTCCTTCTTCTTTCTACCAAACCTAAGCTAACCCAAAACCAAACCCAAGCTAAACCAATAGCCCACAAACCTAGACCCAAATCCAAAACTCTAATTTCATTTACAGACGTAAAACTTAGCCCACTTAAGTCCAAACCCTAGTTACACTTTAAACCCACACATGCAAGCCCACTAAAGCCCATTCAAGCTTATTCAAGCCCATATTCTCAAACCTTAATCTCAAACGTAACCCAAATCCTAACCCACTCCTTGAAATAACCTCCACCACTCATCACTAATCTAATGGCTCTCCTTAACCCAACAAGCTAGCCACCTCATCCACCACCAAGCCTCCACCTTGAGCCCATGCATCACGTAGGGAGAGGAGAGAGGAAAAGATGCAGGGTTTTAGTTTGAGTTTCTTTGAGTTGAGAGGTTGGTTGTTAGGTTTGTTTGGGTTGATTAGTGGTTGTTAGGGTTTGTTAGATGGTTAAGTTTATTAGTGGTGATTAGAGTTTGTTAGGTTTGTTATTGAATTGTTAGAGTTTGTTAGTAGATTGATTAGAGGATTTGTTAGGAGTAGTTACGGGCAGGCCTCCTTATATAAAGGACAGGCGAGGAGCTTACATGGGGTCTCTCTCTCTCTCTCTCTCTCTCTCTCTCTCTCTCTCTCTCTCTCTCCTTGTTTACTAGGAAGCAAGTGGGAAAACTCTCTATTCATAATGGAATGCTAACACTAGTCTTTTTTCATTGTGCATAGACAATGCAATCAACTAAAACATGAGTTCATGTGCAAGAATATGTAATTTGACTATCTACAATTCAGGCAACATTTGTAGAACTTCCGTATGATTAGATATATCACATCTCATTCCTACTGGTAAAAATCGTAGAGAAATCTATAACCTAGATTTTGGAAGTCACATCCTCCTCGCAACATAAATAACAAACCTGTCTCCAACTTCCAGCGTGTAACATTCATGTAACATTGAAGATGGACATAACGAGTTATATTTTTGGAATCCAATTTAAAGTCGGTACATTTAAGGAAGTTTAAAGCTCGATACAAAACGACGTTGAGTTTGTAGACTCTGGTGAGTAACGAAAGGAAGAGATACAAATAAGCTGGAAATAACTATATAGCGTTTTGACATCTACAAATCTTCTTATACAACATTAGAAGAAGGTGCATAATAATTAACAAGTGTAGAACCGTAGGTCTAATAACAAGAATTCAACATAACCACAAGGCAATCTATTTATAGATTGAAAACGGAACGGCAATATCAGCATAGGGATAACAAATTTGTGTTCAACATCTAGGCTTCCCTGACTAGATGATTTGCCAATAGCATTCTCCAATCAAGAGCACAATTCAGCAACCTTGTTGCTGGATGAAATACTGATAAGTTTTTCACAGCTTCAGCTTGGATACCATGTTTTCAGACAACTGCAAAATGGATCAACAACCAACAGTTTAAAATATAAACGAGATGCTTGAGAAACATGTAACAGAGAAAATGCGCTATATTACATTTTTCACTGTTTACCACCCGGTGAGACACTACAAGACTTTCATGACTGCTGTCCCAACTTTTTCACGCCTTTCGTATATTTATTGTTCTGGTTTTTTTTTCAAGTTTCAGAAGACCTTCACATCTTTAATTCTAGTATTTAGGCCAACATAATGTGAAGAACACTCAATTTAATTAAGAATCAACAAAAGAACTACTAGCTGTGGCATTTCTTCTTCAGTGATTAAGTTCATTTGAGGGATCTAAGTAGTATTAGTTCTTAGATATCCTTTAAATTAGTGGTTAAAAAAGTCCATTAGCTTAACTATTTGCTATGCAAATGATGTAAAGGCACCAAATCTTTCAAATGATGCAGTTTACTGCAACCATTTTAGGTTAAAGAGTGCAAAAAAACATGCTAACCTGCTCAGCATAAGGCAAATACTTTCCGTCAAACGTAATCACTACACGATCTTTCCCATCAACACCTTTAACTTTATCAACGGAACAATAGAAGTCAATGGCTGACATGCTGAGCAGAAGAAGAAGTCATCATATAACTTCTAATGGGAAAAAGTTTAAAATTTTAAAACAATTAATCTATCAGAATAAAACATTAAGCACAATAACAGTCTCATCCAATTCCTTCAAATCAACATGTTGCTTTTAGTAATTGGTGATATCTGGACGACTGTTTCTCTTGATGATGGTAAAGATGAAATACCAATACATCAGAAGAAAAAAAAGAGGATATGCAGAAGAACCTTCACATAGCTTAATGCGAGTAGCTCTATAAAACAAATTAGAAGCTGCAAGACCGTTTGATCCATGCTGCAAGAACCTTCTTATACAATAGGTAAATGCTGAATTGCTAGTTCACCGCTATGACAAAAACCACAGATGATATAAAGCAACAAGCTTGATCAAAAGAACAATTTTCCTCCCCACTACCTCAGTGATTGTTGTCTCGTAATTTCAATCAGCACAATACACTATTAACGAAGAGGATGGGAAAACTGCATGTAGGAACAGGGACATTCTGGGATTAAAGCATTATAAAACAACAATTGACCATATAAATAGTTAGCTAGCACTTGCAAATTCATTTTCTCGATAGGTTCAGTAGGTTAATGTAAATCAATAATCGTCTGTTAAATAATCAAGCAGAGAGATCGGCTGGTGAATGTAGAGTATCTCACATGCCATCCCCAAAATCCTCATTAATTATCTCTTTGATGCTTTCTCCAAAATGCATGACCGCTTCATTCAACCTACAAATTACACATGATCTAGTTAGCATCAACTCCTCGTAACAGCTCAATAAAACAGAAGGATAACCAACCCCAAAAAAAAATCGCCAGAAACTCTCTTTCAGATTTCAGGAGCTAAATGTAACACTAATAAATCAGCATCAGGAAGTCTACATTCATAATCCAAAATATCTCTTTCTAGCAGCCGGTTAAAACAACCTGACCTAGAGATACAAATATAACTTGGAAATCCATTAAATTCAACTCAAATCCATGCCATAAGAATACTACACTTATTACAACCAAACCAGAATAACCTAATTTGCAGCAACAACAACAACGATAACAAAAAAAGGGGAAAAAAAAAGCATAATCTGTTACCTGTAGATGCAGGGGTCCTTGATGAGCTCAGAATCGTAGGACCGCAGGGGCGGAGTCAACATCCCCTCGATCATTTCATCAGTGAGCCCGGGAATCGCCTCCCGTAGAGCAGGCACGACACGAGGGCTGAGCTGCGCCTGCCGTCTGAGCAACTGCGCCACGTAGACGTTGGTCAGCCCCGTCTCTGCCGCAATCTCGCCGTAGCTCTTCCCCGACGACCTCTTGGCGGCCGCAATTCGGCTCACCAGCTCCTCCTTCCCCGCCCTCTTCCCTCCAACCGCTGACGATGAGGCCGTTGCTTCCATCGTAATATCTTAGAACTCCAACACCGTGTGGTGTGAGTGAGAAGTGGTCGACACTGTAGGATATAAGGACATTTATATGTGGAGTCGTGGAGATTGAGTACAGTTTTTTTTTTTTGAACTTACATTCATTTATAATTTAATGACATCAACTTCAAAATCATTTATTTGATACACTTAACTTCACTTATTGTATGATATAATTATTTTATCAATGCATAGTTTTTTACAATAAATTTTATCGAAAGTATCCTCCAAGTCCAACCTATTTATTTAAGCTCTGTTCCTCTTCACCCTTCTTACCATTCTTTCTTCTTCCTTTTTCACCCCAACTCCATGCCCTTTTCCCAACCAACCTCGCCTAGCACAACAGCAACTACCACTGGTGAACGACCATGAGCATGAGGAAATCGACGGTGGAGGAGGAGCAGATTGGCGTGAGGAGAGGATTGATAAAGGTGGAGGAGATGGAGAGGTTGGCTGGGATTACACAATGTGAAATGAGATTTAAAAAAACAACAGAAAAGACTGAAGGACATAACATGAGATTTTGATATTTATTAATGTCGTTACACCACTTATGTGTAGTGTGTACGCATAAACTAAACTGAAGTTGAAGGCACCTAAATGAATAATTTTGAAGTTGATGCTACTGAAATAGGAATTGGTGTAAATTCAGAATATCATCAACTACATTACTCTATTTTAAATCTACGAATCTGTTTGTTTGTAGATCAAAATTACTTGAAAAGTGTTGACTACAAGGAAGTAATGTTTACTTATTGACAAAAGTAAAAACTCATCAGATCCGCCATCTTGCTTCTTTAGAAACGAACCCACTGACATAATAATTATATTATTGTCGAACGGGCTTTATGTCAAATGTGAAAATAACCCAATAGAAAACATAAACGTCAAAAAACTATTTACATTTCAAAATTGTCTTTGATCGTTTCAATTCATGTCTACTATCTTTTTCCAATACAATATTAAACAAAAAAGACTGAAGATATAAAAACTATCACAATGACATTTGGGAAAAAAATCAATAATTTAATTGGAAAGCTGATTTCAATAATTATTGAAATTGATGATTGAAGTTGATCGCAAAAGTTCTTTTCATTAATGAATTGTGACATAGTTTACTAGAAAGAATGCACGTGTCTCATGCAACAGATGTGACTTGTGAGGCGGGTTAATAAAATCTTTAAAATAACATTGGTTAGTTTATAGACATATATTTTAAAATATGGTAAGTGTTTTGTTGAAAAGCTAACTTAGGAGTTTGACTTGGACTTAAGAGTTTAGATTCATCTTGGACTCAACCTGACATGAAACCAGAGTTAATCAAAATCAGGTAAAGTTTGGTTCAACTTCTACATATGGGCCTGACCACAAACCCAATATATTTATAAAAGTTTTTTCCAATGGAAAAAGAATAAATTCATTGTCAACAATCCAATGTGGATTTTTTTAGAAATAGTTTAGTAGGTGGTTGAAGACTAAAATAATAAACATCTTGGGCGCAAGATTTCCCATTTTCTTCTTCTTTTTTCTTTACATTTTAAAATTTAATATATTTCTTAAACAAAAAATACCATATACTTCTCTCTTTTTCCCAACTTTAACATTTAATATTTTTTTTATCTTTAAATTATTAGAAAATTTTTTAAGTTGTTTTTTTTAAAAAAATTTACCTTTATTCTTAGGCTTTAATTTTACATTTTCTTCCCATTGCGCATTGCATTAGTTTTTTTGTATGGGACTCCAAGTCAGATTAAAAAAGCATTTTCCCTTAAGAGACTATTTGAATACCAAGTGTGGAGAGAAAATTAGAGAAAAGGAGAGAATAAAAGAAAATAAAGCAAAGTCACTGGTAAGGAAATTCCTACAGATATGAATACAGTTTCAAATAGGAAATTACTTTTTGAAACCAAGTTAGTTGAATTTTTAGACAAAAATTTATCAAATGTAACTTATATTTTGGTGCAGCACAACTATGTTGGTTGTGAGTACACCACCTCGTACCATATACTTTTATCTTATACCATCTTTTTGTCATTTCATACTGTTGACACAGCAATGTACATAATAAAGGTTTTCTCAAATTTAGAGAGATTCTGTGAAAGTAAATATGTCGATACCATGATTTATATCACTTTACAAATGTCCAATTAGCATTTACATACATGAGAGGCCGAGATTAATGCCATGAGAGGCCAAATTTGTGGGATTCGTTTATACGAATGTTAGATTTTTTTTATTTTATTTTATTTTGATTATGTACTTTTTCCTTCGTCTTCGTATGAAATATTGGAGAGAGAGGACAATGACTCATTGTCACAGTGACTAAGAGAACTTTAAACTCGCCACAGGTCTCGAATTCGAATCCTGGAACATACATAAAAATTCAGCTAAATCGATAACAAAAAAAATAATATTGGAGAGAGAGAAGAAGTTTCTTTACTCGATTGCTATTTTTAAAATGGAAAAAAATAATGTAGTGAATCCCACGAGCAAGTAAAATTGTATGTGGTAAAAAGAACTTTATTAATTATGATAAAAAATATAGTCAAATATCTATTATTTAGAAAAGTTAAAAATTAGTGGATCCACCAAATATATATTATTCTTTGAAACATATTGTTGGTCATTTTGCAGTCATTGACTGACTTGAAATGGTGTTTCAAATCCAGTAAAGAAGGATTAAGCCAAATGTTGAAGTGTCTTATTTCTCAACACAACACTTAATAATCCATTTTATTGTCACTTTGACGGATAAGAATCATGGTCTTCCAGTCTTACAATAGTAGCATGTCAAGAGAGTTGGTGTCAGACAATGTCTCATTGTCACAGTGGCTAGGAGAACTTTAAACTCGCCACAGGTCCTAGGTTCAAATCCTGAGACATGCATAAAAATTACCGTTTACAAAAAAAAAAAAAGAGTTGGTGTCTCAAGAGTAGAAGACTTAAATGAGAATGTCATATTGGTTACCAAAGATGATCTAAATGAGAAGTTAGACTTAATGAGTTTAAATATATATATATACAAATCTCGATGAGTTTGTAAGTTTTTAACCATTTTCATATTCTTTATATTTTACTTATATATGATAATTTTAAAAAATGAGCATTTTTCATGTATGTACCTACAAGGAAAAACCATGTAAATCCTTAGAGGTTTGTGCCATCAAATTCAAAAGAAAACCAAAGAAAAAAAAATTAGTTTCCATTTTTTTAAGTGGTGTTTGTGACTCTATTGGAAAAAGAAATGGTTTTTGTTCGTTTTCAAGTTATAAAAGTCAAGAAGATTTTCATTTCTACGAGCATAGAATAGAATCCTAATGAAAATACGTTTCTATTTGTTTCCAATGACAAATACAAATATCAAAAATTTGGTCAAACAGAAAATAAATTTCGTTAATTTTTGTTTCATTTGGTTTCCTTTTGACTAATACTTTTCATTTCCTTTCTTTTCAAATACACAAATAAGTCCTTAAGTTCAACCGTTGGATGTATCCAATAAATAAGAATCAAAGAGGAGAAGGAAGAAGAAGAGATAGAGATGACAATGCAGGCGACAAGAGATAAGCAATATGATACACAGGAGAGGAGAAGCGTGTTGAAAGAGAGGAGAGGTGACAACATGGAAGAGGAGAATGACGCAATGGAAGAGAAGAAGGAGGTAGCGGTAATGGAAAGGGGTAGGATGGCGAGGGTAAGGAGGCAATGGCAGGAGGAGAAGAATGGAAGTGAGGCGACGATAGGAAGAGGATAGAGACGTGATAGTAGAAGTGTAACGACGGTAGTGGGAGGAGGAGGGAGGGGAGGCGATTGCAGGAGGAGAAAGGAAAGGCGACGAAGGCAACGTGATGACGGCAAGAGGAGGAGGAGGAGGGTGGGGAGGCGACGGTAGGAGGAGGAGGAGGGAGAGAAGTGGCGATGATATAGAGAAAAGAGAGGAGAGGAGGAAGAGTAGGTGACAGTGGAATTTAATCTTGGTCGTTAAATTATATGGAAGTTCAGAATTTTATGTACCTACAAGGAACACTTTGTAAACATCTACATATACATTTTATACTTTTAAAATTTACTATAACGTGACATTTTCTTACATTTTTTTTGAGAGATTTAGTATCAAAAATTATCAACTGTTATCACTCTTTGGAGGAGTCCTTGAAGACCGACTCAAAGGTTTGCTAGAAAAGCACCCAACATATCGTAACATTGGGTTGACTCTAAAGCTAAAATCAAAACGATATCCGTGTAACACCTAGTGACTTCACCTCCCCTCCTCTGCCGCATCGACTTCGGAGACCCCATCGAACTTTGCACAGCGCCCTCCCCCTCCCCCTCCCCCTCCCCCCACCGCCCTGGACATCTGGAGATCTGCCTCCTCCGTCCCCTCAGCCGCCACCCCTCCCCCCTCCGCCCTGGGCCCGTCTCCCTCATCGCCTTCCTTGCCGGCTCCCCCCTCTGTTGCGTCGACTTCGGAGACCCCGTCGAACATTGCGCAGCCCCTGGACGTCACACCTAGCATGATCCCGCCAGTGAAAATGTCGCCGCAGGCTTCTCCGCGCCTTGGATCCTCGCCGCCGTCGCTTTCGCTTTCGCTTTCGCTTTCTAGATCGACGGATCTGTCGATCAAGGAACAAAATATGGCTACTCCCTCTCCCAGATTTGCCTCCCAGATTTGTCTCTTCCAGATCTGCAAGGTGATCGACAAGGGAGAAAGAGGGCCAGATCTGCCTCTCCTAGATCTGCCTCTTCCTCCGTGCTATGCCTCCCCTCCGAGTTGCAAGGAACAGAATATGACTCCTTCCTTAGACATGGAAATCGGGCCGGGCCGGGCCGGCCCGGCCCGCGAAACA
>JAMKQA010062958.1:0-12054 GCA_024699735.1 Posidonia australis
ATGCTTTCATTCATACATGAACCCACCAATTTGTTTTAATCCCAAATGCATGATTTACATGGTGATTTTCGATCGTATGCATTCCCATCATGTTTTCAGCTTCTTAGTAATGGCATGAACCCATCTGCATTAGCATAAATCATTTTGTATCTCTGCTGGGATGGATTCTGGATCAGATTGCAGTCTGATCCAGACTCCCTGGGGCGCACAACTCAGGCGCTCCTGTCCCGCGCACTATTCTGGCGCACTCGGCAGGCGCGCTAGACTGGCCAGTGATCAGATCACTTGCATTTAGCACCTTTATTTGCATGGTTTTATCTGAGGTTTTGAGTTCGATCTGATTCTCTGATGTGTCATGATGACACCTGCATGTTTTTCAGTCTTATCCGGATTGTTTTCCGTCGGTTTTCTTCATTTCGTTATTCAATCCCAGGCTGAATCTGGTAGGCCGATTACATTTTACTCCTTTGTGGAGAATCATGTGCATCGCCCCAGGATCCAGTGACCTGGCTGAATCATGCTTTCTTCATCTAGTTCAAATAGGTGAGACCTTGTGTGAGGCTACTAGCCCATGAGCTCAAGGTCATTGCATTTGCATCTCTTGCACTTTTAATACATGATTTTTCCCTGAGTTTTACAGAATGATTCTACTGCATACTTTTCCAGAGTGCATCCTCTGATGTTTTGGTTTTGTGTGGCTTTCTGTTTTGTCTCAGCATATTTTACTGGCCCACCTAGACGCACATAGGTGGCGCACCAGACTGACGCACCAGTCTGGCGCACCAAACAGGCGCAATTGCCTGTTTTCACTAGCACACAGCATGTTTTTCACATGTTTTGCTTGCTTTCTCGACCCGATTTGCTTCTGGGTTTTCATCTGGTTTTCTTCCTTGATGCATTAGGAAGGCACAGATTTGTTTTCAGCAGTTTTCTTGCATTTTAGATTGCATTTAGGCATATAGAAAGCTAGGATGATAAATCGCTCAAGACATTAGAACTTTGATCTTATTATGCAATATTATTACATCAACTCTTGGCCCGGCACATGAGCGATATTTCTGAGCATTAGGACACACCCTTATACTTCATGCACCTATACTTTAGACACCACATACAAGCATGGCATGGCATATCGCCCTCGGGCGTACAGCAAAGGCTGCAAAGTCGACATTTCATTAGCAAGAGAGAAATCAATAGAAGACCGATTTATCGGGCGTACGAGAGTGCCTAACACCTTCCTCGTACGTAACAGGGATCCTTACCCGCATTTCTGGTTTGCGCAGCCCCATTTTTATTTGTTCTGCATGATTTTTCATGTGTTTTATGATTTTCCTCGTCTTCCATTTTAATAGACTAGGTGGCGACTCCTGCATTTTTTACATTTTCTTCTTTTCTTTTTGCCGTGGCTTTGCCGACTTTGGCACATATACTTTATTTGTGGCCACTCTCCGACGGCATGGTTACAGTGTCCCTGTACATGGTTGGTACTGTGCATTGTGACACTGTGCTTGTGGGCCCAAGTGTGGGTCCATATGGGGCCTGCGTTGTGGGCCGACCAGTGGTTGAGTGTTTGGTGTGGGGAGTCGTTGGCTCATGCCTTGGAGCTGGCTGTTGGACTGTGTGCGGCGAGGCTGGAGGGTGGCCAGAGACTGGATGGTGCGTGCGTGCTAGGGGTTGGTGGGCTGGTGCGCAGTGACTTCCTCCCCCACGTATATAACGCGTGCATGGGGTGAGTCTTTTCTGAAGCACCAGAGCCCCAGCTACACCAAGCCTTCTTCCTTCACTTCCTTTCCTCCTCTCTTCCCCCCTCCACTCCTTCTCCATCTTCTTCTTCACTCCTCCTTCTCGTCTGCTCGTGCGTGTGGGTGACAAAGAGAGAGCCTGAGAGTGGGAGACGGGAGGCAGTAGCTTGCGGCGGCTCGTCGCAGTGCAGGAGGCTCCGGAGAGACGTCCCTGAGATCGTGGAGTGGCAATGGACATACAAAGTCGTCGGAGTCAGCCGGGGGGTTGCCAGAGCTCGTTTCAGGTACGTATCCCAATTTAATGTGTAGAAAATCATGTAAAATGGTAGCAATGGCTAGGATGCATGTAATCTAGGCTAAATTTATTGTTTTAGATTTTTTTGGGAATTTATTGTGGTTTTTATGAGTATTTATGTCAGTGGTTGAGATTTGGGTCATTTTGACTCTTATGCATTTGTGATTTTCTATCTTGATGCATGTTGAATGGATTTCAATTTTGTTTGTGGGGTTTTGGATTAGACTCAATGGTCTACCCCATATGTTTTTTTCGAGATTTTTGGTGATTATTTGGGGGGTCTGATCGGAGCTCCCACCTCGGGTGAGTTTTGGCTACCTTGCTGCAGGTCTCCCGGATTCTGACAGAAAACTGGACGCGCAAGCCAATTGCGTGGGCCACATGCACGGGTTCGGCAGCGGTTCTGGCCCCTGGTTTAGGCTCTGCTGCCGTTTACACGACAATGCCAGGGGCGCTGGCTAGAAGTGCGCTCCACATGCGTGGGTTTGCTAGGGCATTTTTGGGGTTTTTCCTAGATTTTTGGAAAAATATATTTTAATGTAGTGGCTTTCCAGATTAGTTTGTATTGTCCCTATAAGATAGGATTGTGGGCTGTTAGTGGTGGACTCCTAGGACACCTGATGTGCCGTTTTGTCGAGATTTTTAAAGAGTTTCCAAAGAAATAAAATGGTTTTGGAAAGTGGCTTTGAAAGAGATAGTTGGCCTGTTTTGAAAAATGGTTTTCCAAGTTTTCCGTGTGCGGGCCGAGACAGTGTGGAACCGTGTCGTTTGGACCAGGAAATGTGACGACATTCCTGGGTGGTCGGACACGACTCCCTAATCGAGGTTGGGGGTCGAGATACCTGAGGTTAAGGGACGTCAGGTTCTGGAGGTATGAGACTCCTTGACTGTCGTCTCGAGGCTAGGGTTGTGGTCTGCGGGTTGAGGTGTCTTATGACATGACGGGGGGGGGGGTATGATACTCATGCTGTCACCGTGAGCACTAAGGCTCGAGTGTCGTCGGGTGTGGAGGTATGACACTCCTTCCTAAGCACCGTGTGTGGAAGAAGTCATGAGGAGGCGTACCTGGTGGTGGCCAGTGCGGATGGAGTACGTGCCCTATAGCTAATAGCGTCCTGAGAGACAAGACAGCCTTCCTAGGAAGGGGTTGGCTTTTAAGGGTTCTCCAGAGAGGAAGAATCACAGGACGGTGAACGCTCCAGCACAGAGTGGCCATCACCGTGGCAGTGCAGAACACGATAGTCGCTCCTCGGTGGACTGCGTGTGGCCAGAGTTTGATTGCCTAGTGTCGGGCTTCCTGACTCACTATGTGTGGTTTTGGCCATTGAGGGCCTTTGCTTGTGGTTTTGGGCTAGTAGAGCTCCGGTTGTGGTTTTAGCCGGTGTAGGCCTTGTTTGTGAGGTTTTTGAGAAATGGTTTGCGAAATGAATTTAAAAAAAAATCAATTAAGGTTTTGTTTCCCACCGTTTTTCCTTGAGGTGCGTACTAGGTGACTTTTGTTATTCATACGTTTTTCCTCGTAATTTTGGTTTACAGGTGCAGACATGCAGAGGTCTAGCATAGTGCATATAGTATGGAGTCTCCTAGCCGCACACACAGGTTCCTTGTAGTTAGATATTTTCTGTTTGGCTTTAATTTTCCTGTAATTTAATTTGTTTTAAATTATTGTAGAGAATGTGAAGCGTTACAGTTACGTATCCCTGTACGTGGTTGGCACTGTGCTTGTGGGGCCCAGGGATGAGTCCATGTGGTGCCCGCATTGTGGGTTGGTTGATGAGTGTGTTTGGTGCGGGGAGTTGTTGGCTCGCGCGATGCGTCTAGTGGTTAAGATGTGTAAGTGTGCATGTGCAGCGACTTCCTCTCCTACGTATATAATGCATGCATGGGGCGAGACTTCTCCAGCATACCTCCCTCCCTTCTCCTCCTCTCCAACTTCTCCTCCCCTATTTTTTGATGACGACCGAGTGGTGCGGAACACCAGAGCCTGACCAGGTCTTATCTCCCTCCTTCCCTTTTCCCCCTCCACTCCTTCTTCTTCTTGTTCTTCACTCCTCCTTCCCGTCTCTTTTGGTGGATGCGGGTGAGGAACAGAGAGAGAGCCCGAGAGTGGGAGAGCAAGAGGCGGAGGTGTGTGATAGCCCGTGGTAGTGTGTGGAGCTTGGGTGGTGTGCCCCTGCAGTCGTGTGAGCCCGGCAAGGGTCGTAGTCGCCAGAGTTGGTCGGAGGAGCACTGGAGTGCATTTCTCAGGTACGCACCTCCAACCCTTGAATAGAGAGCATGAAATTGGTAGAAATTGATAGGATTGCATGAAATCTAGGTAAATTTATGTTCCTAGAATTTATTGTGATTTTATGTGTATTTATTAAGGCATTTATGGATGTTTATGGCGGTAGCTGAGTTTTGGGTCATTTTGACCCTCTTGCTTTTGTGATTTTATATCTTGATGCATGGTGAATGATTTTTGGTTTTGTTTATTGGGTTTTGGAGTAGACTCAAGGGTCTACATCTTATATTTTATGTGATATTTTTGGTGTTGGTTTTGGGGGTCCGATCATTGTCCCAGTTGGGCAATTTTGAACAATAGAGTTTGGACTGTTTTCTAGTTTTTTCTCAGAAATCGGCATACCAAACCATTTCAATATGTTGTTTACTGTTAATTTGGTCCTTTGGTCAAAATTCGGTCGTCCAATTTTGGATGATCGACCGAATCATTGAATATTGATCAACCAAACCAATTTTGATATACCGATTTTGGTAAGAGTGTTGACCTGATTCAGTTGACCGATCCAGATCGGTCTACCGAACTAGGGATTTTCGACATACCGAATCCCATTTTTGTCATGCCGAATCAAGGCCCAAAGATGTTTAGAAAATGTGATTTCCGAGGGTTTTCTGAATTAATTTGTTTGCCCCTTTGAGGTGGGATTGTGGGCCATCAGTAGTGATCCCTTGGGATACCTGATATGCCGTTCTGTCGAGATTTTGGAAGTGTTTTTCAAAGATATAAGAATGGTTTTGAAAATGGTTTCAAAGAAATGGTTGGCAATTTTGGAAACTGATTTTCCTAGTTTTCTGTGTGCAGGCCGAGACAGTGTGGGACCGTGTCGTCAGGACCAGGGAACGTGACGACATTCTCGGGTGATCGAGCGTGACTCCTTGGTTGAGGTCGGGGCCGAGATACCTAAGGCTAAGGGGCGGTGGGTTCTGGAGGTAAGAGACTCCTTGATTGTCATCTCAAGACTAGGGTTGTGGTCCACGAGTTAAGATGTCTTGTGGCATGATGGAGACGTATGATACTCCTGCTGTCGCTGTGAGCACTAAGGCTTGGGTGTCGTCGGGTGTGGAGGTATGACACTCCCTCCTGAGCACCGTGTGTGGAGGACATCGTGAGGAGGTGAACCCTGTGGTTGCCAGTGCGGGTGGACACGTGCCCCATAGCTGGTAGCGTCTTGGGAGACAAGACAACCTTCCTAGGGAGGGGTTGGCTTTATAAGGGTTCTCAAGGTAAGGAGAATCGCGGGACGGTGATCATTCCTGCACAGGGTGGCTTCACCATGGCAATGCAAAACGTCGTGGTCGCTCTTCGATGGACTGCTTGTGGCCATAGTTTGGTTGTCTGGTGTCGAGCTTTTCGACTCACTATGTGTGGTTTTCACCATTGAAGGTCATGCTTGTGGTTTTGGGCTAGTAAAGCCCCATTTGTGGTTTTGGCCGGTGTGGGCCTAACTTATGGGATTTGAAAGAAAATGGTTTGCGAAATGAATTTAAAAGAAAATTAATTATAGTTTTGTTTTCTCGTCGTTTTTCGTGGGGTGCGTGCTGGGTAACTTGTGTCACTCATGTGTTTTTCTCGTGTTTTTGGTTTTCAAGTGCAGGCACGCAAAAGGTTTAGTGTAATGCATATAGATCGAAGTCTCGTAGCCGCACACACAGGTTCCTAGTAGTTTAATATCTTCTGTTTAGCTTTAATTTTCCTGTAATTTAATTTGTTTAAATTGTTATGGGAATTTTGGGACATTACAATAGGAGATGTGACTAGATGAGCCTTCAACTCATTGAAACATTCTTTGCACTACCAATCCCACACAAATGACACTTTCTTCCAAGTCAATCAAATTAATGGTGCTGAAATCTTGAATGAACCTCTGATAAAATCTTACCAAGTCTAAAAAAGCTTTTGATCTCTAACACATTTTTGGGTCTTGCCCAACTATTCACTACTTCCACTTTAGCAGGATCTACCTTAATGCCTTCTCCTAAGATGATGTAGCCAAGGAATGTGACTTCTTCTAGCTAAAACTCACATTTAAAGAACTTTACATAGAGCTGATGCAGCTTTAGTGTCTCCACCACAGTCCTCAAGTGCATCTCATGAGTTTCCACGTCGAAGGAGTATACCGGTATGTCATCTACAAATACCGTCATGAACTAGTCCAGGTAGGGCCTGAGCACTCGGTTAATCAGGTCCATGAAGGCAACCAAAGCATTTGTTAACCCAAATGGCATGATCAAGAACTCGTAATGGCCATATCAAGTTCAAAAAGCCGTCTTATGCACATCTGATTCCCAAATTCTGAGCTAGTGTTAACTTGATCTTAAGTCAATCCTCGAAAAGACTGAGGGTCCTTGCAATTGGTCAAACAAATCATTTATCCTGGATAACGGGTACTTATTCTTTACATTGATTTGGTTCAGCAATCGATAATCTATACACAATCAGAGCGAATCATCCGTCTTCTTGACGAACAAAACAGGCGTACCCTAAGGTAATACACGTGGCCTAATGAATCCCTTGTCCAATAGCTCTTGCAATTGATTCCTGAGCTCTCACAATTCAGTAGGCGCCATTCTATAAGGGGTCTTTGAGATAGGACTTGATCCTAACATCAAATTGATCAAGAACTCCACCTCTCTATGTAGTGACATACCAAGTAACTCCTATGTGAAAACATCAGAGTACTTGCAAACAATTGGCATATCTTGCACCCCTAGAGTAGGCAAGGAGGATACAACTACACTGGCCAAATATCCAACACAACCTTTTGCTAGAGAACAGTAAACCTTTATCGCCAAAATCACCTTCTTCGACTCACCTGGTTTTATTCCTTACACCAAGCATAAGCCTTGACCTAGGCATTTCACCAGCACCCTCTTCTATGCACAGTTAATCATTGCTGAATACTGTGGTAGTTAGTCCATGCCTAATATTACATCTTACTCCTACATATCCATTATTATCAAACTAGCCTTGAAATCTTAATCTCCCAACTTGACATAGACTAGCTGAAGATATCTCTACACTAAGCTGTGTTCCTCCAACGGAATCACCACATTGAGGTGAAAGCTAACTTAGTTGGCTTGTCTCCAACCTTGGTCGTAAATAACTAAGAGATAACTGAAAATGAACTCCCTGAGTCAAATAGTACCCTAGTCATTTGATCAGCCACCAAAAAAGAATCTAAAGATAACACATATTATAACCACAAACCATAATTATTATTAAGAACAATATTGGATACATAACTACATAAGAGGGTGAAAATTTAAAATACATAGCTCATTACTACTCCTTACCCTCTACAACATTTCCTAAAGGTCTAGCATCAAAAGCAGATATCGCGAACATGCATCCCTTGGTGAGTTGGTGAGGTGCACCCCCAACTTTGTTTGGAAAATCAAGGCAGTTTTGTTGAAAATGCTCAGCCTTTCCAAAATTGTAGCACACCACGCCTCCCAGGTTTTACTGCCAACGAAGACACTACAATGCCTTGTGTCCCATCTGTCCACAGACGAAGTGAGCTCTATCCCCTGTGAGCCATTGCTCGAGCCTATCTGACTATATCTAGCACTACCTCTCCCAGTGAAGCTACGTCTTCCATCAAAAGTTGAGTCAATGCACTCCTTCCTTTTCTTTCGAAAGCTCCTAGAAATCTTAGAGCTCGGCATCTTAGAGGTAGAAGGTCGTGGAGCAAACATCTTCCCCTTTCCTTTGGGCTAACTCTCCATATACTACTTGCGTTCTTCTTCAAATCGAGCAGCTAGATCCACTGCATCCAACAAAGTCTGGCACCGATAGCCTATGACCTTCAACCTGAGTCCTAGGTTCAAACCTTCCATGAACCACTTCACCCTGTGCTCTTCTGTATCAAAGGATTGCACCAACCACTCCAGTTAGGAGAAGGTTGCCTCATACTCAACCACTGTCATACTGCCTTGCTTCAAGTCTTTAATCTCTCTATCCAGTCTATCTCTCTCATGATGCAACAAAATTTTTTTTGTAAAAGACATCTTGGAAATCTCCCAAGAGATCACTAGCAGATCTGAGTTCGGGAACTTCAGACGATGTGTGATTCTCCACCACTGGTAGGCGTCACCCTCAAACTGGAAAGTCGCCAACCAATCTATTTCTCCTCTGGACACTCCATGCTTTCTAAAATCTCTTCCATCTTCAGTGGCTAGGCCTCGCACTCCTCATGTTTGCAACATTGAAAGTTGGAGCATGAAGATAGCTAAGTTACATCAGCCATGGATCGCCCTTAGTTCCATTGGTATTTCCTTTCCCGAGGGACTGCACGATCCCTTGCATCATGGAACTCAACTCCTTATGCATGCCACATCATCCACCTCCTTCACTAGTTCCCGAGCTTAATGCAAGAGTCCTCTCTTTGCCTCTACCTCTACCTCGGAGTAGCACACTGGACCCACCACAAAACCACAAAGAATTGGAAAACCGATCAAGTGCAGTCACTCTATATAGTACAATCTTATGGAGGCACTAGACTAGACACTCTAAACTACTATGCTTAGTGTACCTAAGCTTTGATATAAATTTATAATGCCCCTGACGCCACAAACTAGCACCAACACTACCCAAGCAAATATTAATTAAATAATTAAACAAGAATGTAGGAAATAGAAATTACTAAACTAATAATTAATAAAACTACTACCACTACCCAAGACCTATGGTATGCAGCTACATGGCTCCAACTACATATTCTATTACTGGATTGTGACTTTGCTAATCTACACCTGTACAAAAACCATAAAGACAACACATGAGTGACATCCATTGTCACCCAGTACATGTCCATTGAGACTGAAACCAAAAACCTCGAAGAACCAAGAATTGAAGTTGCCACCGTCAACTTCCAAAGGGCACACAGTTGTCATCCGAGTAGCACCAAAACCACACTAGAAAGGAGCACCAGAGTTGACAAAACACAATCATAAATCAATCTGTTAAATCCATTTCTTAAACCATACCTTTCATAGTCATAATCCTTATATTATTTAAATCATAAGCATTTTGAAACCACTTTATGCATTTTCAGAAAGTCAAACCATGGCTGAAACCATCTCAAAACCACAACACATGCACTCAATGCGAAAACCTGTCGAGTCACCCTGACCACAGGTAACCGATCAGCCATGAGTAGTCTTTAAGGACTTGAACATTGGTCCCTACTACACTGCGTTGGAGGACTACCCCATGCAAGAGTCCAATCGTCCCAAGAACTCAACCCTTAATATATCTATATATCACACAGTACGAAGTATATCTACGATGCCCCTTGGTGTCCGGGCACCTAGGGACTTTAACTCCAAGCCCAACCAATACCACGCCTAGATACCCTAGAGACTAGAACCTCGGACCCTGTAGTGCAACCACCACAGTCGTAGAGACTCTAACTTCGAATTCTTCCAACAACATGTCTAGGGGACTCAAACCACCGACACCACTGGAAAAACTCGGCAACCACAAACTCAAATGCACACCTAATCTCTCAGATGTATCAAACACCTCTAATCTACTGGTATATATGATCCAATGGCTTCGTGGCTCAATCCCGAAACTACAAAAAACACCTTTCAAAACCATATGCATTCTTTTTCCAAAATCATTTTCAAAACATTTTTATATCACAAATCATCTACAAAATAAAAACCACAATTTAATCCAAAATAAATCACCAACGCACAAACCAAACCACCACCGTAAAGTCAGATTGCCCCATTCTGTGATAGTGAACCATGGGACCGACCCATGGTAGCCACTCATGAGACTAACCCACGGTTGGGACCCGTGAGTGTCCCTTTTATAGACAAACCATATTAGTTTCAAACATGACTCAAAAATCACCCAAAGTAGAAACTAACAACTATTGCTCCACAAACCACTAAAATTCCCGCAAAATATACCAAATTGAAGGACTCGAAGTCATCTACCATTTAAGACAAAAATCACATGAAACCGATGTGTATTGCTCTAAAAACAAAAATCCAAAGGTAAGGAGGTTAAACATCCAAAACAATGATATATCGACAAAAATCATTACAAATCCTTCTAAAACACTCCAAAAATTACAAAATCTCTACCACACCACTAATTCATGCTAATCTACACATTTCTATCATTTTTACATAAAACAAGGATGAAAAAGAAGAGGCGAGACACATACATTAATCGTCAGTGAGCTCTTCTGTTCTTCTTCTCCGGCCACAGACTCCTTCCCCTCCTTCTCTCCATCATGATCTTAGGCTCTCTCTCTCTCTCTCTCTTGCTTGCTTCCCCCTCCGCCCACACTTGCCCCTCCTTTTATTGCCGCCCTAACACTGATAGCCACTTGGAAACACAGGCCAGCGGTGTTGTAGGGCATGGTAGTATGATAAGGGTGGTGGTGGGTTTTACACACTTTTCACTATGTTTCCTTAGCATTTCTTTCCTTTCTAGGGTCCTACACATTCATAGGTCACAACATGCCAAAATATCACATAATACAGAGAGCTAGGGAGAAACCACAAACTCAATAGGGAAAATAAACACAAATCCATCATGATTACCAATAAATGTGCTTATAATTACAGATAATCAAGTTCCAACTTATCCAGATTACATACAAAACATGTATCAATTCTCGATACAAGATTTACATTATTTTTAGATTTCTGGACTAACATTCTATGGAGGTGACACATACAAGCAACAAGTAGTCCCAGCCCACGATAGTCACCTACGGGTGGGCCCTTAATGGTTACAGATATTACAACCTCAATCAAGTCATCCTTTACAATGATATGATCACCCTTACATGGCAAACCTATTATTACAACAACATCTTCTACTATAAACCTTACTTTTCGTCCACCAATTTTGAAGATATCATCACTTCATATGACAATATGAGAAAGTTGATTAATTATTTGTCTATAGCAAGAGAAGGCATGTCTATAAATCGGGAGAATATTGTTTTCTCCATGGCATCCCTTTTATAAGTAAGTTTTTCATTATTTTCGTGTATGTCCGTGGAAAACATCGATGTTGAATGATAGCATTCTCTAGAGTTAAATCATGCACTATATATCAACAAAATTGTATAAAAACTCATAAGAATATAGCAAAACATATGGGGACATTCACAATATGAGAAAGAATGATTATATCACTTGCATGGTACTCTCTTCCCTTTCTCTTGGGAAAGTATTCTTGATCACTATCTTCTACATGCATTGGATTACTAATGCGCAACATTTTTTTCATGCTTCAAAGGCTTCCATGGTCGACGACTTTCCTCTTTTTCCCTTTCCCCTCCTCAAGCACTAGCATCTTTGACATTGGAGTTGTTTGGGTTAATGATCAAGTTCTAAGAGGTGTTCTTCTGCAATCAGAGGAGGTTCTTGACACCAATCCCCCAAAAGCCACATTAGAGAAGAAATAACCCTCAACAATGTCACTGCAATGATGGAAGGAAAAGTATGAACAAAGGAGACCGAAAAGGGAGAAGGAATAAAAGGCTTCTAGTCGAATAAAAGCTAAAAGAAGCTAAAAATGGAATAGGAACCCCTCGGGAAACAATATTTGCAGTAGTAAAGGTGTAACGCCCCGAACCCGGACACGCTACCAAACAATAGCATCACAAGCCTAATTACACAAATCACAGAAATAAAGACTGTAACCAGGCTCACCTCTAGGATCTCGATGCGCGGCTAGAAACTCCGATTCCTGCACCGGAAACT
>JAMKQA010062959.1:0-11076 GCA_024699735.1 Posidonia australis
ATAATAAATCTCAAAGAGAAAATTAAAACCTGAAAATCTCTATTCACCCCCCCCCCCCTCTAGAGAAGCATTAGTATCCTACACGCACAATCTCCGGCAAGCCCTAACAGCCCCTCTTGCATCCAACGCTCCCCATCCATTGGAGAGGCTAATTGACTGTGCTGGAGGGCTCCACCGGCGTATAAAGGATCCTTCACACCGTTGACTAAAGACCATTGTTTTGGGAACCCAAAGAGAAGCCCCATCGAGCACCCAAATTCAGAGCCTTTTCCAAAACTCCTGGGCAACCAGAACCCCAGAGCCTCCGACACCAGAGCAACTGCGTCAGAGAACATCGCCATCGACAGGGGGAGTGACAGTCCAATCATCCTTCAGGTAATTCCCTCCACTCAAACTCAAAAAAATGTTCCTTTAGCCCTATCGGGTCCGTTCGTGTCTTTTGGAGAGAGTTTCATCGGATATATTCCCCCCTGAGTGTCGTCTTCTCCCCCTCTAGTGGTGAGTTCACCACCTCCGACGAGGCCTGTGGCCTCTCGGGAGGATGTGGCCCATGGTGTCTCTCCCCCATCCTCCTCCTCCTTCTTCTCGGAACTCCTATCGTGCCGGAAGGAATCCCTTGGCCTATCGTGCCCAGGGGCACACCGTCGTCGCTCTGTCGCCGCCTCCCTCCGCCGAGTGACCCACCAAGTGGGTGAAGATCTCCGACCGTACCCAACTCAAAACGCCACCTCTAGAAGCCTCCTCATGGCTCCCCGAAGGCTCCCAAGACTCCACTCTACCGCCTTCGCCTCTACAACACTGCCCCGAGCTCACCAGCACCCATCGCCAGCTTTCGAGACGGGTGGAGCTCATCGGTTAGCCTTGGCTCCATCCATGGCTCCTAGAAGTTTCCCTACGGTCCTTCAATGCTCCTCTAGTCCTCACCCTTGTCTCTTCGCCACGGGACCACCGCAGCCACCTCGCCGTCGTCTTCCCGTACGTCGACGGGCCACCTCCCCGAAACCCGAGACAATGGAGCACCTCAGGTAGCCCCGACCATACCCAACGCCCCAAAGAGCCTCCTCGCATCTCCCTCCAGCTTTTTCGATCATCGCCCGTGCCTCTCCACCACCATGTCACCGCCAACATCTCGTCGGAACTCTCGCCAGAGACTGGATTGCCAGTGATCTTCGAATGGCAGTAGATTTGGTTAAAACCTTAACTTTTTAATTGTTACACTTAAGTCATTAGGTCATTACGTTTAGGTCCTGACTTTTTGTGTTTGAACCCCTGTAGTTGTAAATAAAGTTTTATTTCTTTTGTTTTCTTGTAAAAATTGCATATTGTTCCTTGAATGTTTACTTTTTTTCATGACCAACTCTGTAATGTTTGTTTCATCACAATTAAACTCCTAAAATCACATTGTCCTCGCAATTAAGCCCTAGACATTTTCATTTGGCCCTAGAATTTTTAACAAACAAGAATTCCTTTGTGAAATTCACATCCAAAACCTTGAAGTAATTCATAATTACATTGAATTGTATAAAAACTTGTTTTTCATTGCATTTCGATCATGAGATTTTGCATGTGTAGACACCCCATATGCTTGCAATTGGACCTTAAACCCTAAAACTCACCTAAATCAAATTCAAAATCCAAAACCTAATACAAAACCCTAAACAAAATTCAAAACCTAATCCAAAATCCTAGAATTAATTCAAAACCCTAAACAAAATCAAAAACCTAATCCAAAACCTAGAATTAATCCAAAACCCTAGAATTAATTCAAAATCTTAAATTTAATTCAAAACCCTAACTTAAACCCTAAATCAAACCCTAAACCCTAACCTCCAATTCTAACAACCTATAACAACTTTCCACTCCACCATAACAACCTTAACTACTTCCCACTCCATCATAACAACCTTAACCACTTCACCTTAACAACCTTAACCACTTCCCACTCCACCTTAACAATCTTAACCACCCATAACAAGCCATAACAATCCTAACGACTTCTCACTCCACACCTTAACAACCTTTAACCACCCATAACAACTTATAACAAACTACCTAGCCATTGCAAGCCTATAAATACTCCCCATTTGCAAGAAAAAGAGAAGGAGAGAAAAAGGAGAGAAAAAAACTTGGAAAATTTGAGAGGAGAGCCACCAAGGTGTTTTCTCTCAACCAGAGCAACCAGAGAGATCTAGGATTAGAGAGGAAGCTCAGAGAGGGGAAGAAATCAAGTTTCAGGCCATCTCCAGCAAGCTCCGGCAACCTCCGGCAGTCATCTCCACTGCCAGCTCAGGTATGCTCCCTTTAGACCTTAATTTCTTCCAATTATGTTTCCCTAGATCCTCCTCGTTCTTCCCCAACCGATTCCAACAGCACCAACTGGCTGCCTTGGCCAGAATCGAAGTTTTAGGGGTCGCTAGACGTGTTTTCCGGCGACGTAGGTGGGGGCACGAATCCAGTGGATGATTCATGCCCAGGTGTGCTCGATCCTCTCAACACAACCCCTTTCTTGCTTCTACGATCCTTTAGACGTCGCTTCAAGCACTCTGGAGGTCACTAGAAGCAGTCGCCGGAATCGCACTCCGTCACCGTCGCCAGGGAAGAAGATGAATAGTAGACCACGATCAAGCGCCTCCCGCCTTGTAGCGCCTTTCTGACCGTCGGGACATGTTCCTCTGCTCTTCCTCAAGCCTCCAAAGCAACCAGAACCTTGAATCGAGCCTCAATCCTCCCTTGCAATCGCCGTCGTCGGAGTGGCACGGAAGCTTGGTCAAGAGGGAGGCTTGCGTAGCCATTCTTGCCTTTGAGGGGTGGGAATTCATCCTCTCCGCTCTCCCAATCTTCCTAGAGCCCTGGACCGCTGCGTCGTAGCCTCAAAAGTCCCTTTCTTCCTCAGCACCATCGCCGGAGTCGAGTCGACGGTGAGGGGGGTGGGCAGCTGATTCCAACCATCCAGCACCTCATCGGAGCCGTTAGATCTCTCCCCCTTGCTTCTCTCTTGCTCCTAGTGAGCTTTGATGCCTGATCAGGCATCGGGATGCCCCAGAAGGGCATCCTAGACGGTCGTCGACGGTGGGGCTCTATCGTCGGCGACCGTGGAGTGTTTTTAAAAAATAAAAAATATAGTTTCATTTGAAAAAACTCTAAATTTATACTTTTATTACACTGAGGTCCTTCTTTTCTTACATTTAGGTCCTTACATATGTTTTTAAAATCATCTTAAGAATGTTTGTTTTGAAATATTGCAGTGTGACCCTTGTGCTTTTTTATTAATGTTTTCCAAGCTTAAAAGTTGACATAAGCCCTTTGATTAACTTTTCGCACATTTTAAGTCCAGTATTTTGCATAAAAACCCTGAGCTTTATTAAAATCATTCTGAATACATGTTTTCCTATCACAATTGCAAATTAAGCCCCGGGAATAAATATTTACTCAGATGTGTTCAAAAATTGCTTTTTAACCCTGAACTTCACTGATTTCACACTGAATGCATATTTTCTAGGGTAAAATTACATAACAGTCCTTCAATTTCAAGTTTTCAAACTTAGGGCAATTATCTTGCACATTTAATCCTGAATTTCTTCAGAATTGCATTAAATACATGTTTTACTAACAAAATTGCATATTGAACCCTAGGAATCCTGATTTTAACCAAAAAAGTATAGTTTTGCACATTTGACTCCAAAATTCTTCCAAATTGCATAAAGAATGTTTTCTCAAGTATTTTTGCTGATTTAGCCTTAGAATTTTCAGCCTTCATTCAGAACATGTGAATTTTACACAAAATCCCCTGGAATTTACATTTTTCACTCACACATGCATTTTAAACATTTTGTTACCTTTTTTCTTGCATATTTTCTCATGTCATCTTCCGTGCATCATGCATGCATTTCCAACTCCTTTTAAACTCGATTTTTCACATTGTTTCTCGGATTTCTTCCGACTTTCCCGATTTTGGTTTGATTTGAATTTCCATCGCCCGAGGGCGTACATTAACCAGCTTGGCAATGCCGACATTGACCTGAATGAGGATTATTTTCTCTCTTTTAATTTTCTCGGATTTCTTAAGTTTCCGCTGTTTTACGTGACGCTTTCCAAACATTTCTGATTTTCACAATTTTCCTCATCGCCCAAGGGCGTACAGTAAAGTGGCATTTTCAATGCCTACATTGCCCCTCAGATTATTATTTTTTTCCTTTTTATTCCTTTCTTCACTTTGATTTGGTATGTTTTTGCATTCATCTTAGGCATGAGCATTCGGAATAGACAAGCATACACATAATAGACCATTAGTAAATAAGAAACCTAGAAAAATCGAATTCATCGGACACATGGGGGTGTCTAACCCCTTCCCCATGCGTATCAAGAATCCTTACCTTTTCTCTGATCCGCATTGATTTGTACACTATATCCATTAGGCACGGAGCATACAAGTTTTCTTCACCTTGATTTCATTTTTGTTTTTCCTTTGTATTTGGTTTTCCTCGTCTTTCCATTAAAAGACTAGGTGGCGACTCCTTTTCCTTATCCTTTTCTTATCTTTCCTTGGTGTTTCCGAGCCCAGTCTTCTTCTCCAGATTCACCATCATCGCAGTGACCATGTCGAGACTCCTCGTGTGCTTTCACGCACCTGGGAGAACCATGCAGGATTCCATCGGCATAGTCACAGCATGAAAACCCAAACTTCATCTAATATGATTTCTGAGCATAGATAAATTACATCCAGGCCCCTTATTTAGCATTTAAGTCATTGATTTGGGTTTTTAATTGCATTTTAGTTCATATACTTACACTTTTCACATTTATTGATCATGCATGTTTGTAAATTGTCACATGAATAAGGTATTTATGACAAAATCATATTTTCAATCTAAAATGACCTCTAATTATGTATTTTGATTACATTTGCACACACATGTAAATTTTGCACATTTAGTCCTAAACTTTCATGAAATTACTAGAATGCAAATTTCACATATTTCACACCTCAATGCCACAATTTTCTATTAATTCATGATCTGAACTTTAGCATGAAAGTTTTTGAACAGTTTTCAAACATGATTGTCATCTTTTTGTGGATTTTGCATTTTAGTCCATAGATTTCTTTAAATTAAAAATATGTGATTTTGCAACATCCATTTCTCATCAAAATGTATTTTCACCTTGATTCATGTGATATTTTCTGTTCTCAAATTTCTGTGAAGTTTTCCAAGAGGATTTGCTATTCCTTTGTGAATTTTGCACTTTATTCTCCACACTTGTGATTATCCATGTTTACATCATTTTCTTGCATTTGAAATCTTGTTTTCATCATGTTTTCTTGTAAATAATATTTTCCTGACATTTTTCACACATAATGCACACATTTGACCATGCATTTTGCATCTGTACACATTTATCACATTTAGCCATGTGAAATTACATAATTGCCCCCATGACACCAACTCATGCACATGCATGTTATCTTTGCACTAGATCATACACATTTTCCTGTGTAAATAATTCCTGAGCATTTTTCATACATTTAAATGAATTTGCGTGCACATTTATCCACATGCATATCATTTCATACCATTTTCAACAAAGCTTGCTTTCCGTATGGTTTTCCATAGATTTCTCTTTGGTCGACTCAGGATTCTTTTGCTTGACACCGGTTTGATTTCCCTCACTCTGTGTAACGCCCCGATCCCGGGCACGCTACCAAATCACAGTATCATAAGCATAAGTACACTAATTACAGAAATATTAAAAAACTATAACTAAGGCTCACCTTCAGGATCTCAATGTGCGGCTAGAAGCTCCAACTCCTGCACAAAAACTCGGCTGCACGCAATCTGCATCTGAAAACCAAACAAGCACGCGTAAGTGACATCTAAGTCACTCAGTACGCACCCCAAACATACAAACCACAAAATCTCAACAAAACCTTTAAAACTCCGTTTTTTTTTTAAATTGCAATGTTGGTTTTCTTTTGAAAATCCTCTTTACTTCTAAAATACCATTCCTTTCTCTTTTGCTAGAAATCACTTGGGAATTAAGTTCCAAATCCATACCCTTTTTTAAAAGCCATGTTTCTTTTCTTTTCTCAAAACATTTGGAAACTCATTCCAAAAACCACATTCTCTTTCAGAACACACATTTTCATTTTTTCCTTTTAAAACCTTTGAATTCATTTCCCAAAACATGTCCTTTTTCAGTACTTGGGATTCCTTCCCAAAACCATACTTTCAAATTCACATTTCTGACCAGATCCAGCTTAAAACACAATGTCTTTCGGGCTCAAAACAAAATCATAAATACTGACCGGTAACTAGTTAAAACATCATCATTATTCCATTTCAGGATTTTAAGACTATTTCATAAGTCCTATCCTGGTCAAATCACATTTCTTTTTGTTTACTCATTTCCAATTTTCTTTACTATTGATGACTTGATCAGGGGTAACCAGGCGCACAAGCAGTAAGAGAGGACATACTTTCTCCTACCTTCCTGCACTACCACGGTGAAATTCCCCGTGCGGGATGCCACCGCCCCGGTCAATCGGCCTCAATTTCTTTTTCATGTATGCAAGAGGATATGTCTTTATCTGGCGCCCCATCGGTGACCCGAACAACTAAGTACAACGACCTAGGCTCAGCTTACACCGTCGGTGACCCGAACAACTAGGTTCAATAACCCAGGCACAGCCTACACCGTCGCAAGCTCGATGACCCGAACAACTAGGTATCACGAACTAGGCTCAGCCTACACCGTCTCAAGCTCGGCAACCACAGTCGTGTCTGGCAACTGGTCTCATTGGAGCCTCATACTCCTACCACGTTATCGACACCAACCCCCGTGGTTACTTAACACATTATTAGTATTCCATTTTCAAAACTCTTTAAGCTTTCCTTTCAAAATCATTTTCCATTTAATTCTTTCCGTTGCAAGAATTTGTCTCCTTACAACACTTGACCCTCCACGGGGTCCCAACTCAAGTCATGAAAACCATACTTAAAATCATAAATTGGGTCTCATGCCTAAAAACCACGCATAATCAGCCATTTTGTTCATTTATAGGGTCTAAAACCCAAAACCACACAAAGTCATCCTTTTTAATCATTTATGGGATCAAAACCCAAAACCACACCCAAATTTATTTATTTGGGTTCCACATTCCTCCATGTCAACACATAGGGAAAACATCATTCACATATGCCCAACATACCTTTTAAAATCATTTGTCATTTATTTAAATTCATATTTAAGCATATCAGGGTCAGGGCAAAAACGACAGACCGGAACCAAGTTCGGCATACCGAAATTCCCTGTTTCGGTATACCGAACATTTTCGGTATACCGGAACCACCTGTTTCGGTCGACCAGAAGATTTCGGTCTACCAAAACCTAGGATCCTGGCTTAATCTGTCAGGATTTCGGCATACCGAATTCAATTCGGCATACCAAAAAACCCGTAGACAGGGCACACCCCTGTCCTAGGCAAGAAAATCGCCTAATGTGGGAGCCTCAATCAGACCCCCCAAACACATATCACAAATTACCATAAAATCATGGGGTGTAGACTCTTGAGTCTACTTCAAAACCCCTTAAACCATTCATCAATCCATTAACTATGTGATTCATACGAAAATCACAAAAGAGAAGAGCTTAGTGAAACCTATTGTAGCTCACATCCCACAAATCACATTCAATCCACATATTTTCATCCTAACCGCATGATATTTATATTTTCATGCAATACAACTCATTCTCATCATTTTCCTTATTTTTCTACAATTTTACATGCATTTTTCGCCATTTACATGCCATTTACTCATTACCCAAACAACAGCGAAACGAGGAAGGAACAAGGGTCTCATACCTCTGATGGCGCCCCAGCGAACCTTCCCGCACTCCGGCAAGCCTCCTCGCGCCCTGGCGAAGCCTCTCCCACCGAGGGATCACACGAGTAGCTCCACCTTAGTTGCGCACCGCCTACTCTCTCCCCTCCTCCTTTCCTCTCTCGCCACTCTCCTCCTCTGCCCACTCCTGCCTCCCTCTCTTTATCTCTACCTCCTCCTGCATGATGCCGACCATCCATCCCATCGGAGGAAACGGGGAGGCACGAGCCTCTGTCGCTGGTGGCATGGGTGTGGAAGAAGAGGAAGAAGAAGCGGGGAAGGGGTGGAAGGGCATGGCTTGTGAGAGAGAGAGAAAAAGAAAGGAGAAAAAGAAGGAAAGAAAAGAAGGAAAAGACGGACACACAAACTGAGGTGACTGTGCATCCTCAAACCGGACTCCACATTGGTCCCAGATCACAAGCAGGAGCACAGTAAGCCAACTACAAACTCACACATCTAAGAAATAACATATTATCCATTAATAAACCATTTATACAATATTACAACTAATTACATGGTTTACAAGTAAAAATGGATAATCAGGCCTAGATGTCACACTCTGCATTTATGGTTTTTATGATTTGATTTGAATTTACATCACCCGAGGGAGTACATTAATCGGCTTAAATGCCTACATTGACCCAATTACGGATTATTTTCCTCATTTTGATTTTCATGACATTTCCCATAATTCCAATGATTTGAGTAGATGCCACTGTTGATTATCTAAATGTTTACATAGTTTCTTGAATCATTTTCCTCAAAAACATCGTCATTTCATGTGATTTTCTTTGTCATTTCATGTGTTGTTTTTTTCCTGTCATTCTGTGTCAATCTCTTCACAATTTTCGCACACACTTTGCACATCCACCTTGTCACAATCTTGTATTCACCTTAACATGATTTTGAGCACAATCTAGGTTTAGTAAGCATACATTTGCATATAGTCTCTTAGAAAGTGAATCAGACTAGAAAGATCAAATTTCTTAGGCGCATGGGGGTGCCTAACACCTTTCCCATGCGTAATAAGAATCATTACCCTCTCTCTGGCCCGCAATGGCTAGGTGTCGCATTCATTAGGCGCGGAGCATACGTGCATTCATTTGCATTCATTCTGTGACCATGCCCGACCTGAGGGAGGAGTGGAGAGGAGATCACAGCCATGCCAGGATGGCGAAGGCGCAAGGATAGGAAAGAAGAAAAAGAAAAGGGAATGAGTCGCCACCTAGTCTTTTAAGGGAAAGACGAGGAAAACCACGAAAGGATGAATGCATGGGATGCAGATGGGAAGGCTGGATGTCTGCTAACCAGAGGATGAGTAAGGATTCTAATTACGCACGAGGAAGGTATTAGGCACCCTCGTACGTCCGAGAAACTCGGTCTTTCTAGTCCAATCTCTTGCTAAAGGCTAGATGAATGTTTGCTAAACCTAGATCATGCTCTAATCATGCTAATATGTATGCAATGGCAAGACTAAATGCAAAAATCGAGATGCATGCTCATGAATTAGGGCATAGGGGCAATTTGGTCATTTTCCATGGCCAGAGATGACAAGTGCTTGCATGGGGGCAATGCATGGCCTAAGCTATGTCAAAATTAATGCAAAATGTCTGGATAATGTCACTTGCAAGAAACAAGGAGAAGAAAAATCATCAAAAGGATGTAAACGCAATAAATGACAAACATAAGGACTAAAACGCAAAATTCGCGAAAAGAGCGAGAAATTAGATGAAAAACAGGTTCATGATCTTTATTCTAACATGAAAATGATGGGCCCAGTGTCAATGTGGCACAAGGATGCAAAAATTGTACTTGGATAATTTCCTGAAAATTCAAGGACTAAAGTGCAAAATTTACATAAGTGCAAATGCAGCCAAGATGTGAAATCAGAAACTTATGTACATTGCAAATATGACTTTTTGATGAAATCTTTGTTTGAATGGCAATTTACAAGCACATGTAATCAATAAAATATGAAAAATTCCAAAAAATGATTTTAAACACAATTAAAGGCTCAATTAATGATTTTTAAAACAACTCAGGGGCCTGGATGCAAATGTTCAGTGCACAGGAACTTTATTCAATAAGTTCAGCGATACACATGCAAAATTTCAGGACCAAAATGCAATTGAAATCAAGTTTTTTTTTTTTTTTTACATTCTCAGTGCAATTATGGATTATTTCAGGGTTTTAGATGCAAATCTCATAAAGAAAAACATTTTAAAGAATTCTAGGGAAAACACTGTAAATTTGAAAGACTTAATTGTAAATAAAACATATCTCTAGGGGCTTAATTATGATAAATAAGTAATTATGGAACAGAAAATGAAATATAAAGTGAGTAGGGTGAAAAATGTAATATTTACAGTAAAACAAAGAAACGCATGATTTTTATGAAAATGCAAGGGCTTAAATGAAAAATTATAGGACCTAAGTGTAATGCCCTTGTAGATATTTTCATTTTTCTAATTTGGCTCACACTCATGCTCGCTCCTAATATTTTATCTCCCTTTGGAGGTGTAAATCCCCATGGGAGTTTGGTCACTTCGCCTAACCATGTTTGGATGGTGGCTCCCTCACTCGCTAGAATGTCTAGGTAGTGACAACTGAAGATGTGTAGACCTTTCTCAAGAAGGCTAGCTATTCCGATTCTCGTCATCGGGATGTGATGCTGATGCTTCTATGCATAGATGCATGCAAGAACTGATGCTTAAGCTATCGATGTGCAAGAAAGTAAAGATCAAATGGTATGGATTAGATGCATTTGTATTATCATTATTTTAGAAGTATGCACGCATGATGAAGTGGTCAATGATGCATGATGCGCCAAAGGATATTTTGCATGGCGAGGATACGTGTCTTCTGTTCATTGGTAGTACTTCTTCAGATAACATGTGTTGACTGACTCTAATTGCTCAAGGCTATCCATGTCTTTGAGGATTGCAGCGCCTCCAGAATAGACCTGTTTGATGACATAGGGACCATGTCAGTTGGATCGGAACTTGCCCCTACCATCTGGGAGATGTATGGCCCGCAAAACTAGATCACCTGGTACGAAGCTCCTAGGTCGGACTCTTTTCTGATATGATCTGGCCATTCTCGCTTGGTAGCAGCGAGCATTGTGCATGGCCTGTAGTCTATGTTCATCGACCAAATTCAGTTGGATGTATCGATCCTCGACCCATTCGGCCTCTTCTAG
>JAMKQA010062961.1:0-14639 GCA_024699735.1 Posidonia australis
TATGTCAGCTATTGCTGCTCAACCAGCTGACTCCTCCAACCTGGCAATCCCTTCCTCCTCCAGAATCCTTTCTGGAGCAATCTCTTCGCCCCCTGCTGACTCTGTTAGAGGCTCTCTTCCTCCTGATGGCCTCTGATGCTTCCTTTGTTAAGCATTTGCAGTGGGGTCTGCCTGATGCAAAATTCTGGACTCTTACTTTTGGGCTGCTAGCCATGTTATTGTAAATAAACAATACACTGTCTTCTTTTGGGCGTCTCAGGACCATGAAATGGCTTGAGAGCCTTCGTGCTGTAATATTTTTGGACCTTTGTTTTTCTTACTGGCATTAACGCCGAAGAAATATAATTATCAACTAAACCTTTTACCAAAAAAAATATATTCTAGGATTTGAGATGAAACAGATTTGTCGTCTACCATTTTATATTTTAACCATGCAACAAATGAATATCTTTCTAGACAAACATCTTACATGCCATGATTTTGTCCTAATGACTCCCATAACTCTAGAGAAGTAGATGTAGAACAATAAATGCCATAAATCTCATTAGACAAAGTACATAAATTACTAACATGGCATAAGTAATCTATTTTTGAAGGAGTTTTATCACTTTGTTTAGATCTAGAGAATGTTGTACATTAGACTAGACTCTAGAATGTAGAAGAGTCTAGATCTGTAATGAGATCAAGTCATTTGTTAAGATCTCCATCATCCATTCTTGGAGACATCCTCTATAAATAGAATGGGGGTCCTCATTTGTAAACCATCAAGAAACAATGAGAAGAGTCTATAAATAGGGTGGGGGTATTCATTTGTAAAATATCAAAAAAAAGAGTGAGGAGAATGTAGAATAGTTTAAATCTATAATATGTTCAAGCCATTTGGCAAGATCTTCACCATCCATTCTTTGGAATATCCTCTACAGATAAGATGAGGGTCCTTATTTTGTAAATCATCAAGAAAATAGTGAGAGCCTTCAAGTTACTTCAAGTTTTTATCCTTCTTATTTCCATACCTTCATTGTTCCTTGTTCTTTCTTCCTCTTCCAAACTTTATCATTGGTTGCTACAGACTGACTTGGTTGAATTTCAAAAAGTAGACTAACCAAGTTCCAGATCAAGTTGACCAAGTATGCCCATGACAAAGTACTATATCTATAACAATGATCCTCTCTTGAATCTCGACAATAATGGATTTATTGCTTCTCTTAAAAGCATACCATCAATTAAGTATTGAAAATGTTTACAAAGGATCATGTTATATTCAATACATTGCTTTAGTATTCTATTTAAAATAGAGAAGTGCAATGTTAAAAGAAAATATATCGTATTTATGTATACTTAAAAAAGTAACTTACTTCAATACAGTTCAATTATTGGTGCAGTCCAAAAAAATAATATTGTAACCAACTTCCTCTCCAACCACAAGATCTTTTTCTCTAGCAACCTAATGACAAACGGACATTTTAGCTACACAATGAGGTTGAGTGCAAACAACAACTACCTGCATATCACAAAGTTCATGAGCTTCTAAAACAAATTGTTGAATCCATCAAAAGAAACGTAGTGTTGTTTCATATTTTATGTTTTATTATTAATCAATCTGTCACTTTTAAAAAAGATTTTAAATATCCTGTTATTTCCCTTCTTCTTTTTTGAAATACCCCTTTAAGTTCACCAATGTCCACTCTTAAAGTAAAGTCGTTAATATATGACAATAACACCTTTACATTGCCTTTTAAGTCACCATTCATGGTTTGAAATATTCCCTTTGGATCCATGTACTTAAAATCCAATATTAGGTCTGCTCGAAATATCCCCTACATTTTCTAATATGCCCCTCTAATTCATAAGTACTGGAGAAGACTGGAAGAGACCATTCAATGGAATGATGATGGTGGTGGTTGTTGTAGATATTCTGTTTTGGTATTCTTCAAGTCTTTTTAGGTTGAACACATTTCACTACATCCACACTAGACTTTAAGGCACTATTTCTCTGTGTTGGTATCAATTTTGAGCACATTTTCAAGTCCTTGTTGTTGAACGTTGTATGACATGACATCCAACGTTAGACGTACCCATCATTGTGTCTAATAGTGGTAGTTCATTACCCCCTTGGCATTATCAACTTTCGTTTTTCGGATAGACTTGACTTTTGTTTTTTGGATGAGTCAAGTTTCCTATTTTGGATAGTGTGTTAACCTTATTTAATACCATTAAATCACTATTTAAGCATTTAATATGGCCTTGATTGGCCCTTTTAATAAGTTTTGAGCTGAAATGTGTTAGACACAGGCTATGTTGCATACAACGTTAAACGTAGAATATTATACATGTTATGTATGTAACAATCCAAACCTTTGGTGGCATTTTTATCTAGCTTTTCTGTCAGGAGTTCTGGGTCAATCTCGTATTACCACTATGGATTGCTACCACGTGTTGGTAGCGTGGATTGGATGTACGGGAATTTCAGTATTTTGAACTCAGAACTAACTAGGGCTTAGTAATGCTAAAACTAATATCAAACAAGCACAAATGAGAGTAAACTAGCCAAAAACGTTTTCTACAATTCTAAATCATTTCTTCTAATGATTTATTAAACATTACATCACGGTAAATGTAACTATGATAACAAAAACAAGGCAAATGCGAGTGCAAAAAGACCACTTGTGTGAGGTGCAAAAAGGCCAAATGTATGAGATCGAACAAAGTCACAACAAAAAACCAAGGCGAAAAATAAATAACAAAGATAACAAAACAAAGGAGTCGTCACTTAATCTACTTAAGAAGGGAAACAAGGAAAATCATATGAAAACAACAAAAACGATGCAAGTATTATTTGAACTGTGCTATAGGAAAGGTCATTACATGTTAGAAAATGGGATAAGGATCCTTGTTATACATGAAGAAGGTATTAGACACCCCTGTGTGCTCGACAATCAGTCTTTTTCACTTATGTGGCTATGTTGACATATAGATGTCTTTACTATACACCCAAGTGCAATATGCAATGCCTTTGCAAATAGATGTGTCCCTAAATTTATGCCTAAAATGAGATACTTAATGCTATGTGAATAAAGTAAGAAGTGTGGAATATGTCTTATTACTCAGCCACACTATTCAAGCTCTAAATTAGATGCTGACACAAAGGGATTGCGCAAATACAATCCACTAAGGCGTCCAATTCCAAAGAATCTTAATAATAAGTATCATCACTTTACGAGATGCAAAACTAATGCTGGCATGGATGTATAACGTTAAATATCATGCAAATGCGAGTGCAATATATCTAGGAAGAAAAATCAGAAACACGAGAATCGAAATTGGTCGGGAAAACACGCAAAACAAGTTACAAAATAACTATTTGTACCCTGGAATAAGGCAGGGGCACCAACAAGGTGCGCCTAGTAGATGCATGTAGTAGTTGCGGCCTAGGTGCCTTATTTCAGATAGCAAGCTTGTTCACCAACAATGCCTAAATGCATGCATTGAATCGTGTGAATGCTATTGAATGAGCTAGCCTAGATACCAAGGAACATGAAAATGCATAGCATAGGAATGGATGTGAACGTCTCTCTTTCATCTTCGCCACTTCTATTGTCGACGATTGGGTTCACCGATGCTCACAACCATGGAATCCAGTTGTGAGCCCCATGAGCCTTCCAAGACACCGATGGAGGACTGAGGAGATCAAGGAGATGCCATGCATGCTATATCAGTGCATAGAAGTGCAATGGATGCAGTTGCTTCTTCTCCCCATCCATGTTGGATCTCATCGGAGTCCCTTGCTTCTTTCCACCATATACGAGGCTGTGAGCAAGAGAGGCTTGTCGAGCACACCCTAGTGGATGAAAGGGAAGAGAAGGATGCCATGATGCATGATAATGGGTCACAACCTGTACTCGTCGGCCACTAGCCTCACATGGTCGATGAACCCATCATCGGAAGACTAAAAGGCTATGCCACTGTGATTGCAAACCAAAGAATATCCAACTAAAACCAATTCAAACAGAGAGAAATAATGCTAATTCACATAGGAGACAAATGAACTACAAAGGAGGGATAAAGGGTTACCTGTGTGGAGGCTCGTTGTGCTTCTCGACAGTGAGAACTTGTTGCGCTTCTCCTTCAGATGCTCTGAACGTGATTTGATGCTAGTGAGGTTGAGATCCGAAGTTATACTAGGCTCTGGTTCACTCACGGTTTCCTCTCTTGGGCGTGACAAGCTTGGATGTGGTGTCTTGCCAATGCAAAAAGGTTTTGTGAATGGTAGGCACCGTGGAAGCTGTGAGAGGTGTTGTGGTGAAGGAGGATGTGAGGTGCTATTGGTTGGGTTGCTGTTAGGTGTGGGCTGCTATGGGTTGTTAAACAAAGCTCGTGGGATGTTGGAGAAAAAAAAGGGTGCTAGGACCTTCAAGGATGCCAGAAGAAAGTGCAGGTATGCCTAGGGTCCAGAGAGAAATCCAGAAGCCAGCTTGGGAGAACAAGAGAGAGAGCTCAAATGAAAGGTTAGAGATTTTAATCACCTTGAAACGTAACCGTTGGATACCAAAGGTCTTGGAACCCAAGAGCCTCTCTCACATGGATGGCATGCATGAGAATGGATGGGAATAGGTTTAAGGATGAAGGCATGATGGTCCTTGCACAATTGGTGGTCAATAAGGCACGAGGAAGTCAGGTAGACCAACAAACAGTGCTCTGATTTTCACTAACATAGGGTTAAGTGTGCCACCTTTGTGCGCCACCGTTGTGCACCTCAATGTGCACCCAAAAAGTATACCTAGTATAGGTTAGGACTTGTATTTGATTAAATGGATTGGTTTCTTGATTGCACGACCATCATATGGGCTTGAGCTTGTAAATTGGACTAGGTTAGGATGTGAAATGGATTGGTTGAGAATACTAGGTAGGTTTTGGTATTGGGAAATGGAGTTTGATCCGTCACGTCTAGAGCAAGTCCTTCCAAAAGAGTCCACTTATAAGTAGCTTCGGAATCGGATTGTCTACAGTAAATAAATTATTGTAGCTACAACACATTGATATAAAATGAATATAATTATTGAAATGTAATATCAGAACGAAAACTAAAAATACAGGATCGTAAAATGCAATACTAAAGTTGTGGCTTACAATTTTCAATACGATAAACCTGCCACCAATATGAACTCCTCCCCTCCTGTCTTGCCAGCCCATGACACCCTCTCCTCTCGTAAATCCTTATTGCCTATCGTTGCCTTTGATATCCTCCCCTCTCCCTTGTCACTCGCCACAACCCTCTCCTCACATCCATCACTCACTATTGCGCTCCCCTCACCCTCGATTGTCCTCTCCTTTGCCTTGCCACTCTCTCTGCTACCTCTACGACTTGCTACCATCCCCTTCGCCCTATCGCCATCCCCCTACCCTAATCGTGAAACCTTAGCCATAAATCTCATATACTGAAACTAAAACGTGAAAGTATAGTAACACTGAAACTAAAACAAGAAAAAGTAATGACATTGAAACTAAAACAGCGGAAAAAAGGTAACACTAAAATAAAAACAAGGAAGCGTAAAATTGAAACTGAAACTAAAACTAAAAAATAAAATATTAGGAATAAAAAAAATTTAGGATTTCTATTAGAATACGGAAAATAATAAGTAAAAGAACAATTATTGTAGGATCATAAGTTTCAACCTTTTTAGCAATGCCTACAACTAGATTTTAATTTAGTACAGTTGTTATGTTGTCATGCTGGCCATAGAAATCTATCACCAACACCACCATTGTTTTGTAAGTATGTTGGTAGGACTGCTTGCATGGCAACCCATGTATCAAATTGGCATAAATACCCATATTTTATGTTAATACACCCACATTAACTAACTTAGCAATTATTATGTTGTTATTAAATGTTAATAATAAATGTTCACATTGTAACATTCACAATAAATGCTCATGTGAAAAGAAACGGTCTTTCTTTATCAAAATCAAGGCCACAAAGGTGGCCACAAAAAAAGAAGTAGTGATGAGTCATCAATACATGCAATTAAATATGTTTTAAAACACCTTTAAATCTTATCCATAAGATACAAAATGTATAATAGGAAATGAAGGACCTTACCATACAAAAGTGAGGTCAGATCTCATCTGATAATTTACTTGTGTGTGTGTATGAGAGAGGGGAGAGAGAGAGAGAGAGAGAGGAAGGATTCTAGACCCTTCTTCTCGACTCCTCCCTCGTCTTCTTCTTCTTCCTCTTATTTTTTCTCTTCTTCTTCTTTCTCCCTCTCTGTTGTCATGAGATTGAGAGATAGGGAAACTGAGAGAGGGAGACAATGAGAGCAAGCTGAGATGGAGAGGAAGGTGTTGTCATGTAGAGAGGAGAGATATCGTTGGCCGGTGGTGCCTGCAAACGTCAAGTCAGGTACGCACCCTGTAAATTTTTCCCTTCTTGCTTAATTCGATTTTAAGGAGCATGATAGTGTGAAATTATATGTTTGTAGGTGTTTGAAGCTTTTATGGTGATTTATGAAGCTTTTATGAGGATTTAATGGTGTCTGGTGAAGGGTTCAGTAGTTTTAGATGAATAGTGTTGGTGAGTTTCGTTTGATGATTTCTTGAGCCATAGGCAATGGATTCTTGTGATTTTTATTTCAAGTTGTAGAGCTCGACAAGTTCTTCAATTTGGTATGTGTCATGTGATATTTGGATGATTGATTGATTTTTGGTATTAAAAATTTAATCTTGGTTTATATTGTTCAATTAATTGGTTTCTTGGTGATTTCTTAAGATCCATCCGTCAGATGTTTGTGTTTTTTGTTCCAAATTGTAGAGCTCTCCGAGATCTTCAATTTGGTATATTCGTTTGAGTGTTTTGGTGGCCTGCGTAGGGTGTTGGTTGGAGTTTTCTGGTTGTGCTTGTGTGTGGCGTTGTGGATTTGAAATATGGATTTATATTGGTTTTTGAAATATGATTTCTATACAGATTTGAGCAGATGCTCTATGCTTGGTGTGGTGTTTTGGTGTGTGTTGTGGACTTGATTTGGTAGGATGGTCATTTCAAGTGTGCATAAAGGTTTTGAAAAGCTTACATATTGTTTTGAAAAGAAAATGATTTCAAAATGCATTGTTTTAAAGGATCTGTTACTTGCTAAGCAATGGTGAGTTGCCTTATTATCGTGATACGACATCCAGAAAACATGTTAGGGTTGTGTGTGTGTGTGTTTAGGTGAAGTGTGTGTTGGGTAAACTTTTAGTTGTCACTCGTAAATGTTTTATTTTCTGTTTATGCAAGTGTAGACTTGGAATGTGGGCCGAGTCGGCCTGACCCGGCCCAAAAAAAGGGGGCCCAACTGGGCCTGGATCGGGCCAGGCCGGTCAGCAGGCTGCACTGGGCCGAGCCTCTTTTAGCAGGCCATGGGCTCGGCACAGCCCACGGCCCGCCGGTGGGCCAGGTTGGGTCGGATCGGTCCATTGGGCCAAAATTTAAATTTTAAAAATAAATTTGTTTCATTAATAAAAAAATATTTTAAATACATTAAAAAATACATAAAAAATTACAAAAGATGTTTTACATCATTTTTTTTATTCCTTATTTTTACACTTTTACATCATTATTTAATCATTTGTGGAGTCTGTTCTGCCTGTTGAAGTCAATGCCACATTGTCATTTTCTGATTCAAAATTGAAGTTCAATCCCTGAAGACGATTAACCGCATTGTATCGAACTTTTAAGCAGACGAAGGCTTCTATAGACTTCTCTGATAATCTACATCTTTTATCATTTAATATTCTTTTCTACAGAAAATGCAGATTCCGACGGCATAGTTGACATCGGAATCGTTAGTAAATCTTTTACCATTTTTGCTATTATAGGAAACCTAATAGCTATAGTAGACCACCACTTTAATATATCTAAGTTATCTATTTCTAAATTACTAAAAGCAATTGGGGATTCTAAATAATTATCTAATTCATTATTTGTAGTTGATTTTACATATTTTTTCCTTCTTTTTATTTGATCTACTCCATAAAGAATTATCACTACTACTACTTGTTTGTGTTCTTAAAAAACTAGATGTTTGAACACTACTACTACTTTCATCATAATTTCTAACATATTCTTTAAATAAATTATATAAAGTTGTTTTTATTTTATCATTAAATGAATCTATATACTCATTTTTATTCATATTACTAAAAATATCATCTATAAGTATTATACAATTAACTAATTTATGTCACGGATCCAAAATTAAAGTTAAACATGCCCACATTGGAAGCTCACTCTAATAATTATTATATTTAATTTCCATTGATTTAATAATATCTACAAAAGTTGGAATATTCCTGTATTGTTGAAGAACATTTGTAATATTAAATAAATTAATTAAAACTAGAGAACTTGTTGGATAATATTGACCAGATAATTGTTTAGTTGCATTTTAAAATGGTTCTAAAAATTTATGAATTATATTAGAATTTTGCCAATCTTCATCATTTAAAAAAACATTAGATTTTGCATTATAAAATCCTGTAATTATATGATTATAAGGTATATATGAACTTAACATATCATTAGTTGAGTTCCATCTATGTTGAACATCTAATTTAAAATTTCTTGGTTGTAAATCATTTTGTGCACATACATGTCTAAATTCTTGATATCTTTTAGCTAATGTTTGAATAAATAAAATAACTTTTCTTATATTTTCTATATAAGGCCTAATGCATTCTATACTATCTTGTACAATTAAATTTAAGATGTGACAACAACACCTATAATGAAATAATTTACCATTTAATATTGATTTTATATTTCTTCTTAAAAATTCTACTACAACATTGTTATTAGATGCATTATCAGACGATATTGTATTTATTTTAAAAAAATATGTTATATTCTTTAGCAATATCTTCTATCATATTTGATATAGCTTTACCAGTATGTGGATGATCAAAAACTTTAAAAGTAATTAATTTTTTTTGTAAATTTCATTCTAAATCTATCCAATGTGCAGTTAAACATAAATATGGAAAATTAATTGGACCAGTCCAAACATCACATGTTAATGATATTTTACATAATAAATTTAAAAATATTCAAATTAAATCTTTTTATCTTTTTTAAATGTTTTATAAATTACATTTCTTGTTGTATTTTTAGAAAAACTTTTAAAATGTGGATTTAAATAATTTTGCATACATGATTTAAAATTTTTATTTTTAGAAAAAGAAAATGGTTGTTCGTTTTTATTTTAAATTTAGTCATTCCTTCCTTAACTTTTTCTGTATTATATTTCCAATTAATCATACCATTAGATCATATTTGTAATTTCGATTGTTTTAAATCTGTGTTATCATCTTTATTATGTTTGGGTGTATATTTTTGTTAATGTCTACATATATGACCTTACATCCCCTCCCCTAGGACATGTGTATGAGGTATTACATTAATTACAATAGCACCTAGTTTCATCTACAGGGTCTATTGTAACATGTTCCTAAATCCAAGAACTTTGTTTCCTAAATTTTTTAGTGGTTGTGGATTGTGTAGTCTGTATTGAGATAGATTGAGGTTGGTCTGACTTCATACTAAGGATATAGTTATGGCTACCAACATTACCAAAATTATCCATTTTAATATAAAAAATGAATATAAAATTAAAAAAACCCTTAACTCACAATAACCAAAACCCAAAAATGAAAGGATTAGAAGTAAAGAATTTGGAGGGATTAGAAATGGAGAAATTTTGATGTTGCCGGCTCTGCTGGTGTAGCATGGAGACTAGAGTGTAGCAGACGCAGCAGAACCCAAAGCCAAACAGTCGAATTCTCACTTGAAAAGATTAAGTTGGGAGAAGGTGGTAGAAAATATGAGTTGTCGTGGAGAAGAGAAGAGAAGATTGAGTTGTGAAGAAAAATGAATGGAGTTGAAGTGTATTTATAGTTGATAAATTGAAAGATTTTGTGTGAAAAAAAAAAGAGGATTGTTGTGCAACGTTCCAAAGGAATGATGCGCTCACATGTGCGCGCAACATTCCTCAGGAACGTTACAGCAATTTTTTTTATTTTAGGCCCACAGGCCTGGTCCTTCTTCTTTTTTAATTTCCAGGCCGACCCGACCTAGGAACGTTACTGTAGTTTTTTTTATTCTAGGCCTACGGGCCCGGTCCTCGGCCCAAGAACATTGTAGTAGTTTTTTTTATTCTAGGTTCGCGGGCTCGGTTCTTCTTTTTTTAAGAAAAATTTCTGGGTCGACTCGGCCCGGTTTGGTCTAATCCATCCCTTCTTTTTTATTTCCGAGCTGACCTAGTCCTCATTTGCGTACCGAAATGGACCTATTCTACGGGCCTGCTAGGGTTTAAACGGCTGGCCTGGCCAGGCCCGGCCCAATGCTGGGCTCAATGGGCCCGAGTCGTGGTTGGTCCAGGCTGGGTCGAACGACCCAAGGTCTGTCCGGTCTGATTTCCATGTCTACGTAGGTGCAACATAGGTGTAGGAACTTATTAGTACACATAGAGATGGAATCATTCAATTGCACATCAAGGGTTCTGAGTAAGTTGTAGTTTGAATTTATTTCAGTTAATTGTATTATTTATTATAATGATTGTGTCTGGATTTAGTTCTGATATTAATGATTGAAAAAAAAAGGAGAAAATGTAGCTAGGTTTGGAGTAGCGACCTAGGAGTCGTTACAGGTGGTATTGGAGCATAGGTTACCTAAGAGCACTACCTTACATATGTCTTGTCAAGTGACTTTGTAGTTGCATCCATGCATACCTGCATTTTGTTTTATTGAATTTCTTGTTTGACAAAGTGTGAAGTTGCTTTTGCTCGCGTGGAGGCAGTTTGCTTATGCCCTTCAACTCCGTGGAGCGTAGTGTTTAGTGTTGTCCACTAATTCTTCGTGGATTAAGCACTGTGTCGCTCGTGAGAGTGGTGGATGTTTGGTGCGTTTCGCAAGTGTAAGATAGGAGTAGGAGCTTACCTGTGTGTATAGAGATGGAATTACTTGATCACACATCAAGAGAGGTCTACGTAAGTTGTAGTTTATATTTATTTCAGTTAATTATACTATTTATTATAATGATTGTGCCTGGATTTAGTTCTGGTATTAATGATTGAAACAAAAAGGAAAAAAAGTAAATCGATTTAAAGTAGCAACTTAGGGTTTGTTACAACGTATGACAACTGTAGTATCTTGGGCCAACTCCAGCTTCTTTTTTCTCCTTCTGGAAATTTTTCTAATTGGAAATGTTTCTATACTTAGTCGATTCTATTGATCAAGACCTAGTTATCAAGGCTTTATTACAAAAGATTTCAGCATTTTATTGTGACTATTGATTGTCATTCTGGGGACAATGTTGAACACTACTATTTATAACGTCCAATCATTAGATACTAGTGATCCTGCGTCTAACACTGTAGTGACAATCACAATTGTCATAGCTAGACTATATTGCTTTCTTTTGATCCCTTGCCTTTTATTGGACAACTTGTGCCTCTATTTAAGTTGAGAGGGCTCTACCTTGGAGGGGAGATTTTTAGAGATATCAAAATTGAGGAGTGAGAATTTTGAGCTTAAACTTTAGTAAGAAGAGAATTTGAAAGAGAGAGTTAACACTTTAAAAGAGAAACTGTGAGAATGTCCTTTGAGCCACTAATTCACACGACCAATAGTTGGTCCTGATGACTCTCGCAACGCCTATCAATGCATCTGATGATCTTTTTGCATTGCACATTTCACAACAAGGATGTTTCATATTCTTTTTCACCACATTTGCATACATAACTAGACATAACATTAGAATAAACTAGGGGTCAAACTCTTAGGTGTGTGTTTGCCATTTTATTTCATGATATTAAGTTATTTTTTTGATTATTTGATGCTATACATGTTCTAATTTATGGAATTGTTTTACTTGTTTTGAAGAGAAAAGAATAAAGAAAGATATCACTCAACACGGGAAACCTTTGAGCAACATCGAGGTCGTCTCAAAGTAGCCAAACCCATACTATCATTACAACTTCTCTAAGGCATCTTGAGGGTCAATTTCCCAAGAGTAGTGATTATAACTGACACCAACGTACACAGAGTGTAGGAGTCGAGTGAGCGAAAAGTGCTAAATAAACTCCTAGAAGTTTCCTATTCACAGTTGTTGATAAAATTTTCTTAAAATATAAATAGAGATACTCAAAATAGAAAAAGTTTTTCTTCTACACGCTATCATTTTCATCTAATAATGAGGCCTCCTACGAAGAAAAGATATGCTCCCCAGAGTTGCTTTTTGCTTTAATTTTGTGTCAAGGACAAACAGTTCGGATCTACTGTTATGGTATTAGTAGTTTGTGAAAATACAGAAGTCACGTAATTGGATCATATTTTACTCTCTCAAGGTCCATTTGGTATTAATTAGATTTGATTTGTACTAGTTTGTTTTAAAGTCTGTTTGATAAAACTTCAGCTTTTCAACCTAAATGTAGAAGTTAGAAGCAGTATTATCCCAACTTTTGAAAATATAAATGAATCATTTTTCAGAAGTTATATATTTCTAAAAAACTGTTAGTATTTGATAAAGTTGTTGGACTATTGTAACCTCTAAGGAGAAACTATATGTTCAAAAGTTGTCTAAAAATTTTAACAAACAGACCCTTAGATTACAATGGTTTTTCCAAAATTCAAACCAAATTTTGGATCACACAAATATTCTAGCTTACGTTGGTCCACCCAAAACTCAAATCACTTCCCCAATTGCATTTAGTAAATCCTTGCGTGTAGCTTATGAGAGAGGTGAGTTTTTGAAATAATATTATTTTAATAACTTCTTACGAAACTAGACATTTTCCTCAAATATTTTCAAAACTAAGCCTTTGCAGGATTTAAGTGGACCTCACATACCCATTGGTTTGTCACCAGTGAATTCAATTAATTGTAAAGTACACATACATTCCATTGAATATGACAAAGAATAAATTGAATTCCGTTTTGAATAAATTTGGTTCTTACAAAATGGAATTCAATAAATTAGGTTTGAACTTTAAAATTTAACAAAATATTAGTGAATTCAACATATTCAAAATTGAATTATATTTTATTGATCTTCTTTGTGGAAATGTCTAGGTGTATTGAATTCGACAGTTCAAAAATCGGATTCAATGTAAACAAAACTTGGTAGTATCAGAGTTGACTTCTGTCAATAAAAAAAGCCTAGAATAGACAACTCTTGATATAGAGTAGTATGTTCATTATCATTCAACATAATCAATGCAATTTAACATGTCGAACAAAAAATAATTAAATATAAACATTAAATTAATATACTTAGTTTAAAAAGTAATATAATCAACAAATATCTTTGAATTACAAATTAAACTACAAATTAGTCCAATCAACAATAACTTAAACATATAAGTTCAAATTAGAGAAATCCAATGCATAAAAACATCAAATAAATGTAGGTAACCACTTCAGCCACGACTACGTCCTTCACTTGGTCTTACATTCATTTATCGAGTAACGCCACCATTTTTCGTTGTCGAAGTTGGAGTTATCTTCGTCGTCAAATAAGATATGTGTGTTAACTTAGGGAGAACTTGCGTGATATCATTATCTCCCTCCTGGTCATCATTTCTACACTCCTACGCCTCAATTTCTGCTTTTGCTTTCATATCTATTTCAAGTGGAATATATGGGATGTTGCTCGTCACTCCTTATTAACTTAAACTTGTGTTGTGTGAAAGTGTAGTTATAATGTTGAGAGATATGCAACAGTTCAATATTTTTTGGTACATGTTTGTAGATCTTTGCAACACATTTGGATTACGGGTGTAAGTCTGTATTATATTCTCATCTTGACGAATATCATATATGGTATGGACTTACATTGGAAAAATTATTCATATAAGTAACAAAATTAAATTTCAACACAATCATGAGGATGATAAGTAAGGTTGTCATTGGATCGAGTCAAATTCTTTAATTCGTTTGACCTAACCTGTTATTAAAACTTGCATCAACCATGAGGATTGTATCAAAACCTGCATCAACCAAATGTTGACAAACACCTAGGTGTGTCATTGTTCATTCATTTATATCTTGTCAATGCTCTATACACTTGATCAATCTTGGATTATTTCATGTAATAAAAAAAAAGAAATGGTAAATAACAAAATGAAGTAATATGTGGACAAAATAAGAAAATAAAATTTATAACAATATCAAAATAATAAAATAACTTACCATGTCTGAATTAAACAATGTTGACCTATGACTCTCCTGAAGTGTAAGAAATGAAGGACCAACGGGATCAGAGAGCAAATTCTATGAATCCATCTGCATTTCAAAAAATTCAAATTAGCACTCTATTTAACAAAATAAACTAGAGATCAGTCTATAATTAACACAATCATTTAAATAAAATATTTACATGAGTTGGTTATGAACAACTTACCTATCAACTTAGACAAGTTGACCTATTGTGTCTAATTTTGTTACACATGCCACATCTCACTCTTTTTGTAACATCTGGGCCTGGTTATCCATTTGTATTTAATAAACCATGTATTATTAGTGATTTTGTGCTTAATGGTTTATTAATGGATAACCTGTTGTTTCTTGGTTGTGTGTGGTTGGGGGTGGTTTTCTGTGCATCTGGTTG
>JAMKQA010062962.1:0-10177 GCA_024699735.1 Posidonia australis
CTAGAAAGACCGAGTTTTCTCGGGCGCATGGGGGTGCCTAACCCCTTCCCCATGCGTAACCAGAATCCTTACCCTTTCTCTGGCCCGCATTCATCTTGCATTATCCATTAGGCACGGATCACACATGCATCTTATTGCTTTTTGCCTTTTTGTGTTTTTCTGGTTTTCCTCATCTTTCCATTAAAATACTAGGTGGCGACTCCTTTCCTTATCCTTTTGTCTTCCCTTTGGTGTTTCTGGGTCTTCTCTTCTTCTTCCAGATTCACCATTTTCACTGTGACCATATCGGATCTCCCCGTGTGTTTCTGGACACCAGAGTAGGTGGAGAGCCGCGCCAAGGGTTCCACCGGCATGGTCACACAACCAGATCAGAATGGTAGAGGAAGATATGGAGAATACATCATTCATCACCCATTGGGGGGTCTTCTGCTATTGGGTGATGTCGTTCGAACTCAAGAACACTAGTGCTACGTACCAAAGGGCAATGACAGCACTCTTTCACAACCTCATGCACCAGGACATCGAGGTGTACGTAGACGACATGATTGCCAAATTCAAAGAGTCTAAGGACCATCTCGCCTACCTGAGAAAGCTATTTGACCACCTGTAGAAGTATAAGCCCTGGCTGAATCTCAGCAAATGTGTGTTTGGCGTGACATTTGGAAAGCTTCTGGGATATATAGTTAGCCAGAGGGGGACCGAGTTCGACCCTAATAAAGCCAGAGCCATCATTGACATGCCCCCTACGACCACGGAAAAAGAGGTCCGAGGCTTGCTGGGGCGTTTACGTACACATCAGCCGTTTCATCGCCCAGCACGCCCTCATATGTGAACCGATCTTTAAGCTCCTGATGAAGAATGCTCAAATCACCTGGATCGTGGAATGCCTGGCCGCCTTCGACAAGATCAAATAGTTGTTAGCCAATCCGCCAATCCTAGTCCCCCCGACGTCAGGACAGCCACTCCTCCTCTATTTATCAGTTACACAACACTCCATGGGTGTCGTATTGGGTCAACATGACGAAACAGGCTATAAATAAAGGGTAGTATACTACCTGAGCAAGAAGTTCAATGACTGCGAGGCAGGTACACCATCATTGAAAAGGTCTGCTTATCCCTTGTCTGGGCCACCCAACGCCTGCGACACTACATGATGGCATATCTGGTCTTACTATTGTGTCGCCATGACCCAATGGAGTACTGTTCCAGAAGCCAGCACTGGTGGGCAGATGCGTCAAGTGGTAGGTTTTGTTATCCCAATATGATATCACCTTCGTGATGCAAAAATCAGTGAAGGGACAAGCCCTAACAGATCACCTAGCTAACTTACCTTTGCCGGAGTATCAACCCTTGCAAACTGAGTTTCCTAATGAAAACATATTGTTCGCCATGGATGATTCGGGACTTGAGGAGTCAAAAGACCAGAAGTGGTGGCGCCTCTACTTCGACGAGGCAGTGAACAAGAAAGGCCAGGGCATCAGGGTAGTGTTGGCAACGCCACAAGGGTAGCTCATCCCGTTTTCCAAGAAGTTGTCATTCCATTGCAACAATAATGAGGCAGAATATGAAGCGTGCTTCCTTGGCCTACAGGCTGCATTAGAGCACAGTGTACGAAAGCTGCAAGTCCATGGTGACACCTTGATGATTATATCCCAAGTGAATGGGAGTTAGAAGACAAAGATCCAAAGCTGGTGTCGTACCACTCATATCTTCTGAAGCTCATGGCATAATTTGAGGATATTTCCTTCTCCGTCATGAATAGAGCCAAGAATGCATATGCAGATGCATTGGCAACTCTGGCATCATGGCTGTCCATACCAAACGATCACGTGGTGGACGTATCGGTGACCCGAGTAGACTACCTTATATACTGCATGAGCATAAAAGAAGCTGATCCACTTGAAGAGCTTCCCTAGTACCACGACATCAAGGTTTTCCTACAGACCGAAAGCCTCTCGCTCGATACCTTTGCTACTGACAGAAAGACCATGTAGTGGCTTGCATCGAAGTATGTGCTTGGGGGTGGCCGTTTGTATAGACGATCCTACAACTAGATGTTGTTGAGATGCGTAGACAGAAAGGAGGTTGATACCTTGATGCTGCAGATTCATGTTGGAGCAAACAGCCCACACATGAATGGGATCCTCTTGGCCAAGAAGATCATGTTACAAGTGTGACCATGCTGGCCCAGGGATCCGACGCAGAGTCGCACCTGAGGGAGGAGGCCACAGCCATGCCAGGATGGCGAAGGCGCAAGATAGGATAAAAACGAAAAGGAAAAGGAGTCACCACCTAGTCTTAAAGGGAAAGACGAGGAAAACCGCAAACAAACCACAAAAAGATGAATGCATGAGATACAAATATGAAGGCCTGATGTCCACAAACTAGAGGATGGGTAAGGATTCTTATTATGCACGGGGAAGGTGTTAGGCAACCCCATACACCCAAGAAACTCGGTCTTTCTAGTCTCATTCGCTTGTTAGAGGCTGAATGAATATTTGCTAAGCCTAGATTGTGCTTTAATCATGCTAATATGAATGCCAAGTCAACACTAGATGGATGTGCAAGATGGCATGCAAAAACTGCGAAGAAATCCACATGAAATATCGCAATCATGAAAAACGACACGACAAAGAAAATCACATGAAATGACAAGTTTTTTGGCGTGAATGGCTCGAAAAATCATACAGGTCTCAAGAAAGTCAAAAATGCAACAAACTTAGGTGAATAGAGTCATAGAAAACATCGTGAAAATCAAGACGAAAAAACTACAAAGAAATCCATGCAAAACAGGTAAATTGTAACATGTGAAGCAATGCACATAAAATGACGACATTTTTGGAAAGAACACTTTAGAAAACCACATCAACATTAAGAGCATCAAAAATGTGATAGACTCAAATCATTAGAATCGCAGAAAACATCACGGAAACCCGAAAGGAAAATTTGCAAAGGAATCCACGTAAAACAGGCAAACGGTGACACATGAAGAAAATCACATAAAATGACGGTGTTTTTGGAAAGAATGCTTGGGAAAATCATATCGATATCAAAAAGATCAAAAGTAGGGCCAACCCAAGTCATCGAAACCGTAGAAAAAGTCATGAAAATAAAAAAGGAGAAATAATCCGCAAGTGGGCCAATGTGGGCCTTTTGGTCAGTTAGTGTATGTTTTTAGGCAATGAAATCCAAATCAAATCAAAAAATCCAAGAATACAGAATAAAAGGGATCAAATCAAATGTCAGACAAAGGATTCTAAAAACAGGATGAGAAAAATCCACGAAAGAAGCACATAGGATGCGAGCTCGCTAAAAAAGGATGGGACAATATGCAAATGTGATGAAAACTATGCGAAATGCATCAATATGTACCTAAATGTGTAAAAGGTGCTGAGGTATGACTTAGGCAAAGGTTATGCATGACTTAATGCAAGAACTAACATACATGTGCATGAATTGGTGGCACAGGGGCAATTTGATCATTTCAATGGTCGGATGTGATAAATGCATGTATGAGGATGATGCATGATCTGAGATATACCAAAATGTATGCAAAATGTCAAGAAAATGTTGTTTGCAAAAAAACATGAATAGGAAAAACAATAAAATGATGTAGACACATTAAAGGACAAACACACGAACTAAAATGCAAAATTCAGGAAAAGGGTGAAAAACCTAGATTAAAATACATTCACTGACTTCTATTCTAACATACAAATGATGGATCAAATGAAAATATGGCACTGAGATGTGTGAATATTGCACCTTGGTAATTTCTGAAAACTCAGGGTTTAATGAGCAAAATTCACACATAAGTGCAGGTGTGATCAGAACATGAAACTAAAGATCAATTTACAGTGCAAACATGATTTTTAAATGAAATCTATGATTAAGTACAAAATATGAGATGCAATAAGTGGAAAATATCAAAAATATGTGAGAAAACAATTAAAATCCTAAATGATGGATTTAAAATTAGTTTAAGGGTCTGGATGCAAATTTCCTATGCTCTGGGACTGTATGTTGTGAACCCAGGGGCCTACAAGCAAAATTAAAGCGCTTGAATGTGATAAAACTAGACTTTTATGGGGATCAGTATAATTATAAAGTTTGTTAGGGTTCAAAATGCAAATTTCACAGGAAAAATTCAATTTAAAAACTCTAGGTGCATGATGCAAATGTTCAGGGCCTAGTTGCTAAGAAAATATGATCTCGGGGGCTTAAATGTGTGAAAACATATATGAATGCATTAAAGATAAAAAATTAAAATAGGCAAAGAGCTATATGTAATTCCTACAGAAACAAAAATGAAGAAATAAAAGTTATTTAAACTATAGGGGCTTAAAAGTAAAAACATAGGACCTAAATGTAAGTATTTAAGGACCTAAGAATAAAAAATTTAAAACTAAAGGGGCTTGGGCCAAATAAACCCCCTTCGAAGATCAAGGGCGGATCGCCGACGTCTCTGCTCCGGTGTGCGCTCCGACGATGATCTAGTGGTGGAAGAAGGTGGGCGACAGTCCAGGAGGATGGAGTGAGGCACGACAAGTGTCTCCGACGCGTCGGACGGGGCTGGGGTAGCCCGAAGCCCTCCCCCCATCTTTAACTCTGGTGAGCGGCTGTTGACCCCGGAGAAGGTGACGGCGGAGTGGCTGGCGGCACTTCAAAGACGGGAAGGTTGAGGCGCGGGTCAGAGGAGCACCGGAGCGGCGCGCGGAGGCCTATGGAAGTGTCGGTGTGAACCAGAGGGGTATGGAGCATTCCCCCATCTCCTGTGCCAAAGACGACGACGACGGCGGAGGTATGGGCAGCGCTCCAGTCTCTGGAACAATGGCGTGGATCTCTCAAAGGTGGTTGCGAGCGGCAGGGGCGTCCAGAGGCTTCTAGTAGCTTCAACAACGAGGACCGCGGTCGGTAGGGGTGTCGGCGAGGTTCTCAAGCATAGGGGGCCTGAAGGACTCCTCCTGAGCAACGCAAGCTCAGGGAGGAGGAGGAGGAAGAACTAGTTCGTCTATTCTGCTTTCCGAGTCATCACCGACTGTTTCTCGGTGGACGTATTCGGTATCCTGCCTTTCGAACCGTCACTGGCAGCTTCTCGGTTGACGTGTTTACTATCCTGCTTTGTTAGCCGCTATTAGGTGTTTTTCTGGATGTTGTGCTAAACTTTCAGCGGGCTGATAGCCCTAACTATCTGGTAATGAGTCCGTCAACTCATTAGTGGGCTGATAACCCTAACTATCCGGTCGGTAGGTCTGTCAACTTACCATGCTTTGTCCCTTAGTTTGCAAGTTTGGTAGTTTTATCTAATGTCCCTTCACTTGGGCTGATATTACGAACTATCCAGTTGACAACCGTCATATTGTCAGGAGCAGGATGATAGCCCTAACTATCCGGTGATGAGTTCGTCAACTCATCGATGGGCTGATACCCCCAGACTATCCAGTTGACATCCGTCATCAGTCTATCCCTCGGTCGGCAAGTCCGGCATCTTGCCATGCATCCCTCTGGGCCGAAAGGTCCGTCTTTCGCCAGGTTTGCCCGACTCATGAGTCTGACAGACTTGTCCAGGCATACCTCGGCGTGAGTCGGGAAGTCCCTCACGCTCCCCTACGAGAGCTGAGTTACCCACTCACTTTCAGCATCACCCTCATGCATTACCTAGCATCAAGGTCATTCTTTGCATCAATATCATGCATGGGCCACGAGTCATGACTTTTCGGTGCATCTGCTGAATAAGTGGCTCACGGCCCCACAGCAAATACCACTCTCTCGCAGACTCAGATGGGATGTCTTGTCAACCCTGAGGGTCGGTCTCGATTCTCTTGACCTCGCTCAGGGAGGGGCATTTGTAGACACCCCGATTTTGAAGTCACTTGCCAGCAGGCTCCTCTAGATGATGCTCTGGTTGCGACCACCAAAACCCTAGCCTACACAAACCCAATCAGACCCACACTAGCCCACTCTAACCCAATTAAACATAAAACCAAACAAATTAAATTAAATCCACTTAAAACCTAATTAATCAAACAAATAAAACCCTAATCAAGTAAAATCCATTTAAATCCAATTAAAATCCAATGAAAACCCTAATTCAAATAAAATCCACTTAAAATCCAATAAATAAGATAAAAACCATAATTTATTAAATAGGAACTCTAATTAATCAAAGAACCAAACCTAATTAAATAAAATACAATTAAAACCACTTAAATCCAATTAAAATCCAATGAAAACCCTAATTCAAATAAAATCCACTTAAAATCCAAAATCCCTAAATAAACCCTAATTAAAACCCAAACCCTAATTCAAATCAGTTAATTAAACCCATAAAAATCCCAAAACAAAAATCAAATAAATCTAAAATAAGTCAAAACCCTAACTTAAAACCAATTAATTAAACCTTAATCACAAATTTAATTAAAATAATAAAACCTAAATAAAAGGCTAAGTTAAAATTCAAAATCCTAATTTAAAGCTTAAAGTTAAAAATCCTAAAATCCATGGAAATCAATGAAATAAAATAAAACCCAAAAAAACCTGAAATAATTAAAACCCTAAATCGAAACCTAAATAAAATGCTTAATTAAATCAAGTGAAAATAATTTAAACAAAATACTTAATTAAATCAAGTGGAGACTAATGAAATATGAATTTAATCTAATCAAATCCAAATTTTAAATCAATCAAATCTGAATTTGAATTTAATTCAAATAAATCCAAAATAAAAAAATCAAGAGAAGACAATTTAATTCATTTAAAACCAAGACAAATCATTTAATTAAATCATCAAATAAAACCTTAATCAACTTAAAATATATAAAACACAATTAATCAATTCAAATCCCCAAATCAAATCAAAATTCATCAAATTAAACTTAATTTCAAAACACAAAACAAAAGGAAAAGAAAGAAATAAAAGAAACCAAACCCTAGCCCAGTAAGCCCAGAAATCTTTTAAACCAGAAAACTTAGGAAAACACATTAATTTTTCCGACTAGCCTTCACCGCCGGCGATCTCGTCTTTTCCAGCGAGGATCCCGCAGCCATTCCCCGACTCTCCAATGCGCAATCCTTGACTCTGCAATCTTCGAGCTTGCCTCCTCTGTCGCACGACCCATCCAACGGCAGAGGCCATCCCGGAAGAAGATCCACGGTGGAGGAAGCTCCCGACAGAGTTTAAAACTCCTTACCGCCGTCAAGCCTCGGGACGGAAGCAAGAGCCTACCCCTGAACCTCTTCCTCCCTCGTTACCCAGAGCACGAGCAACCTTCCCAAGCCACTAGACCCCTTGTAGCCACCAGAGCCCCAGCCAGAGCACCGCCGGAGCCACCCCAGACGCCGCCGTCAATCGCCGTGTCGGAAGAGACACCTCTCTCGACAGGTAACTGCTCCCCTTCTTCTTTTTCTTTTGATCCAGTAGGCCCATAGAAGCTTTTAGGCTCCCCTTAGGCCAAGTTAGGGAGGGTTTCCCCTTCTTTTTGCCCACCGTCAGCCTACCTCCAATGGTGGGTTCAACCCACCAGTGGAGTCTCAGGCCGCTTGGCCTCCGACGAGGCCCCCCGGGGGCCTCTCCTCCTCTAGTCTCTTCTTCTCTCCCCCATCTCTTTGGTCCCCGCTCCGCTCCAGAGAGCCTTCGCAATCAACGCCTAACCAACTGCCGCCGTCGTTCGCCGTCGAGAGGCACAGGGGATCGCTGGGTCTCCTTGCGTCACGCTGTCGACCCAGAAGCCTCCGCCGCGTCGCCACGCACCCAACTTGGCCACCGCGTCGACTCCAAGTCAGGAACGCCACCCCAGCCTCCGTCGCGTCCACCTCCAGCTAAGGGGATTGATGGACATCCTCAGGCCATCCCAGCCATCCGCAACACCTCCGGGACCCTCCTCGCGCCTCCAGGATACTTCCCCAACCTCTGCCCTAGCTGGTTAGCCGTCGGAGTGCCGCTGCCGTCACGCCGTCATCCTCTAGGACACCTCGTCGGAGCGTGAGGTGGGGAGAGCGACTGGGACCATCCCAGCCCTCGTCGAAGCCATCAAAGCGTTCCTCGCGCCGCTCGGAGGTTCGCCATGCGTCCCCACGCCGCTCCAGTCGTCTGAGCGCCACTGTGCCTCGCTGTCGTCTCCTCCGTCGCCGACAGGAGAGCCTCGTCGGAGCGCAAGGTGGGGGAAGGGCCTCAGGCCTCCCCAACCTTGCCCAACCTCTCGGAGATCGTCGTCGTGCCTCCACAATGCTTCCCCAACTGTTGCTCATCTCCCCCGCCGTTGGGATCGCCACTACTGCATCGCCGGAGAGGTCACCAGGGAGAGAGCACTGGTGATCCTTCAACGAACTTCGAATAGAAGGTCATTAGATCCAGGCCCTCTTAGTTTAGGTTGTTGTTATTTTAGTCCTTAAGTTATTACAACTAGGTCCTCTTTTTATTTTTCTTAGGTCCAAAATGTTTATAGTTTGGACCCTGTGATAAAATAAATACATTTTAATTCTTTTATGTTCACTGTGATTTTGCACATTCTCCCCTTGAAAGTTTCTTTTTTTCATTTCTTACATATTCATGTGTGTTTATCTGCATTTAAGCCCTTGCGTCCATATTTTCTTCACATTTAGATCCTAAACATTTCCCTGCGACTCCTGGAATTCTTTAAAATGAACTACCTTTGGGAAAATTGTAATCTGAGCCTTAAAATATCTAAAAATTACACTATCAATCTCTGAAATTCAATTTATATCACACTTAAGCCCTGAGTTTTTGCAATAATCCCCAGAATTTTTGAAAAGTGGCTTTCTTTGTGAATTTTGCACATTAACTTTAATAAAATGCATAATTACACTAGCCCACATAAGATACCATTTTTATTACTTGCAGGTCCCAAGAATTTTGTTCATAAGTCCCTGGGCTCTTTGTAATCATTCCTGAATACACAAAAATTTGTATATATGCCCTTAGATCAATTTTAAATCTATCCTTTAAGATTTCGGAACGATTTCTTGCACATTTTTGTTACCCTTCACTTGTGGCATTTCTTTTTTATTTTATCATAAATTCCACTTTCACACCATGATTTTCACAATGAACAGAGTTTTGTTTCACATTTTAACCACATTTGCACATAAGTGTGAATTTTACACTTTAGACCTTGAATTTTTAGGAAATTACCTAAGTACAATCTTCTCATCTCAGTACCACATTAACATTGGACCGATCATCTGCATGCTAGAACGAAAGCCCAGAGTGTAGATTTTATCCAGGTCTTTATCCTTACTGTGAATTTTGCGTTTTAACCCCTGTGTTTGTCTTTTATTGCGTTTATGTCGCATTATCATTTTTTCCTTTCATGTTTTCTTGCAAATAACATTTTCTAAATGTTTTGTACACATTTTAGTCCATGCACTATCCCTGTGTTTACATTTATCACATTTATCCATGAAAATGACCAAATTGCCCCTATGTCTTCAATCCATGTATATGCATTTTAATTTTGCACACAGCCTTTCCTAATCCTAGTCTAAGCCATCCCTTGACGCTTTCTACACATTTAGGCACTTGTTTATCCCTTTCATTTGGTTTTCAACACATTTACACATCAATCCCTCTTTTTAACTGAGTTTGTGTCTTTTCCTGTGTGTCCTTTTTTCGATTTCTCCGTGTTTTCAGAATCTCTCGCCTTGCATTAGATTGGACTCTATTTAATCTCGCGCTTTGGGTTTTTTTTTTTGATTTGATTTGGATTTTCGTCGCCCAAGGGCATACATAAACTGGCCAAAGAGGCCCACACTGGCCCGTTAACAGTTTATCTTCTCCTTTTCTATTTTCATGACCTTTTTCACGATTCTGAGAACCTAGGTTGACTCCGTTACTCATCTTTTATCATCCACATGGGTTTCCTTAAGCAATTGGTCCAATAACATTGTCATTTTATGTAATTTTTCTCACATGTCGTCGTTTGTCTATTTTATGTGGATTTCTTCGCAATTTTTGCATATCATCATGCACATCCATCTAGTTTTGTCTAGGCATTCATATTAGCATGTTCAGAGCATGATCTAGGTTTAGCAAACATTCATCTAGCCTTTAGCAAGCAATTGGACTAGAAAGACTGAGTTTCTCGGACGTACGAGGGTGCCTAATACCTTCCTCGTGCGTAATAGGAATCCTTACCCATCCTCTGGTTAGCAGACATCC
>JAMKQA010062963.1:0-12528 GCA_024699735.1 Posidonia australis
TTATTCAGGGGAGTCCAAATGCCTTGTTGCTTCAGCAAGGCCCTCATCTTAATCTGCCACAAGCTAAAATTATTTTTACCATTGAACTTTTCTACCTTCAAAGTTGGTGTTGCCATCTTAAATCTCTGAAAGCAAACTAGCAGCTATCTGGCCACAAAACTGCAATCAAACTGCAAACAATCTGAGACGAACTGCCACGCACGGAACACCCACGCACTGCCGGCAGCCCTAGCTTCACCAACCCCTGCACAAATCCCGCACAAATCCAGCAATCGACAACCTCTGCACAAATCCCGCACGGCTGCCCTAGCTCCCCAAACGGACGGATGCCCTACGCATGGACAGATGAACGGCGAGCAGGCTGGACGCGGGCAAGTTGGCTGGACGCGTCGACGATCGGCGGCAACTGCAGGACACAGATGCCTATGGGATGGACAGATGCCGATCGAACGCGGGACGCGAGTGGCGCAACTGATGGACGCTCGCGGACGACAGGCGACGGACGAACGGTCGCTCGCGGACAGACGGTTGTAGGACGCGGGCAGTCGGTCGACGGTCGACTGCTGGACGCACGTCTGGACACGGACGGCGCTGCTGGTGCTGAAACTCCTTCCAAAGGCGGATCCGACGTCTCCCTTCTTCAACAACAGGACAAGCTCTGATACCACTTGTTATGCAAAGATTCAAAGGAAGAAGGAGAAGAAATCGGAAATCACACACAAACACAAGAATTTACGTGGTTCCCCAAATGGGTACGTCCACGAATGGAGAGCGGGAGGAGGTTGTTCCACTAGATCAAATGGGGATACAAATGTGTTCTACCAAATTGGGTGCCCTAGCCAAGCTTAAATACATGGGCACCCCAAATGGTCAAAAGACCAAAATACCCCTAGCACAAGTTATAACCAAATTCAAGACACATATTCAACATTTGCCTTACTCTAGGGTGAAGTATGGCAATGCAAATGACTAAATGGATGCATGGGGACCTAGACGGGACTACCATGAATAAATGCATGCCATGGGTTAGGTCCTAAGATGCGTGGATATGGGGTGGTGGAATGAATGAAATGGATAGTGCCAGAGCTTAGCCCGACAGCTTCTTCTGTCCCTAGAGGAACCACACATATCGCACGCGCAACCACGACGCGCCCACCGGAGACAAAATAGAGTCGCGAGCCTTGCTGTCTTGCAGACCCACATGCAATGATGCAAAATTCTTATATGATGCATGGGAAGCTAGAGGGGAGGTCGAGGAACATTCCTATATGCTTGGATGCATGGATGACCTACTAGATGTTTCCCCCCACTAACGTCGCCGAAGTTGGGTTCCGAAGTCGTCGAAGGCGGGGAAGATGACGGAAATGGCCAGAATGCATGGTGAAATGAAATGCAATCATGCAAGGGATGACATGACAGAGATGTTGGATGAATAACAATGAAGAAAACAAGCTTGTATAGTGGGGGAGGAGATTACCTTCAAGTGGTGGGTTGTCCTCTTTGACGACGGCTCGCGGCGGCGTTTCTCCGACGACTGGCGATCGATGGCTGAGGAGGCGGGTTCAGAAGGTTGTGGAATGACTGGTGGAAGGTCCGATGAGGTAATGTTGAGCTGGTGTGGTGGCTGGAGATGGTGGGACGGAGGCTCTAGCTAGAGTGGAGGTGTGATGACGGTGGTCGATGGCCTAAGGATGGCTGGAACTCGGAGTTAGATTCCAGAAGGGCTAACCAATCGCAGAGTGGCCAGAGAGCCAAGAGAGAGTGCTCGTGGCTGAGGGGAGGTTGTTTTTGAGGAGGAGGTGGTGTGTGCAGGTAGCTGGCAGGGTATGGGTGGCTCACCAGCGAAAGGCTGTTGGTTGCAGTGTTGGCAGGGGCGACAGGGCATGAGCGGCGAGCAGGGCATGGTCGTGGCTGCGTGTGGACGGCATGGTGGTGGAAGAGGCATCAAGCGTGCAAGGCAACAATGGAGCAACGCAGTGCTGTAACTCGTACCAGGTACGATGACAGTGATGGGTCGAGTGGCTCGCATAGGATAGCCTTGGTCCTCTTGCGCATCCACGACTCGCGATTAGGCTGCGCAATCGGGCAGCACATCCCACTGGCACAGGGCACATAGGTTGGATTCTGATGTTGGGCTTAGTGTTTTGGGCTTGTTTGGGTTGGTTTAAGTGTTTTTGACTGATTTAGGGTGTTAAGGTTGGTTTAGGGTATAATGGGGGTGGAGTGCCTCGTTGCCGCTGGAGTGCGCTTTTTCAGAGAAATTCGCTACGAATGGCTGCCAAAATGGAGTGTCTACATATGTAATTGGGTTAGTGAATCTTAGATTTTTGGGATTCATACTATTTATACTCATGCAATACCTTCTTTTGAGTAAGGACTTGTGCTTTAATAGTGAAAGAAAAAATTGAGATAAAAGTAGAATTAGAGTGCAACTCATTGAACAAAAGTGTAAGTTAGAATGAAGTTCATTGGATTGATGATAAGATATCTATGTAAATCCTATCTTATAGTAGATTTTCTCTCTCGTTCTTACTTCATAGTTTTTTTCGTTTGGGATTCTACATATATTTTTGTGTTATGCTTTTGCAAATAATCAATAAATCTTATCCCAACACCATTAACCGATTAAACAAGATTTTTCAAAATGTGTTACAACACAAGAAAAACCAAAATTTTGAAGTTTTTCAAATTTTGTGTAGGAATCTTGACTCTAGCCAAATTTAGATGTCTAAAATTTTTACTGAATGACCCTTAGTTTTCATTTTTAAGATTTCAATAGAAAATAGAATATTGTTGATATTCTAACGAATGTTATAACCATGCCCAGCCTGGAGATCTGGCACGGGGTCGTGCCAGAGAGAGGAGGCCATAGCCATGCCAAGATGGTGAAGGCGCAAGATAGGATAAAACGGAAAAGAAAAGGAGTCACCACTTAGTCTTTTAAGGGAAAGACAAGGAAAACCACAAACAAACCATAAAAGGTAAATGAATGAGATGCAAACATGAAGGCCAGATGTCTACTTACCGAAGGATGGGTAAGGATTCCTATTACGCACGGGGAAGGTGTTAGGCACTCCCATACGTCCAAGAAACTTGGTCTTTCTAGTTTGATTCACTTGCTAGAGACTGAATGAATGTTTGCTATACCTAGATTGTGCTCTAATCGTGCTAATATGAATGCCCAGACAAGACTAGATGGAAGTATGAGATGGTATGCGAAAACTGTGAAGAAATCCACATCAAATGATGAAATCACAAAGTATGTTATAACAAAGAAAATTACATAAAATGACGAAGATTCTGGCGAGAAAGGCTCAGAAAATTATACAAACCTCAATAGAATCAAACATACAATTAACTCAAATTGTCAAAATCATAGAAAACATCATGGAAATCAAGACAGAAAAATTGCAAAAATATCCACGCAAAATAGATAAATTATGACATGTAAAGAGATTCACATAAATTGATGGTGTTTTTAGAAAGAATGTTCTGGAACACCACACCGACAGCAAGAACATAAAAAATGTGATAGACTCAAATAATTAGAATCGTGGCAAACATCACGGAAATTGAGATGAAAAAATTGCTAGTGTCAGTGCACGATGGTCGGCGTACCCGTGTATTAATGCAAAGTGTTGTGGAGTGTATGCAGAAACTTGGTTCTGATGCAAGAAGGAAGGGGGAGATGCATGATGTGCCAAGTGAAATGAGTGTGATTGGGGTACAGCTGCTGTCCTGAGACAGATCCAGGGAAGGAGACCTGAGGGTGCTGTGCCCTTGCCGAACCTAAAGGTTGGCCACCAGGTGCATAGGAGGAATGCTATGCGGTGACTAGTGAGGAAGCTACAGGTGGAGTCGGTCCCGTTGCCATTTAAGTCGAAAGATGCTGGGGCGATGGCTGGGGAGGTGGTGCAGTGGGTGTAACATGATATGCAAGCGACGACAACAAAGGGACCTCTAGAACCGTCGGAGGAGCAACAGAAGCTGGAAGGATATAGAAACCCATGCTCTGAAGCTTTTGAGCGAGCTCAAGAAGTTGTTGGTCGTGGAGGACACAAGTGCCGTCGATAGCAGTACCAGAGACCACAGTAAAAGGAGTAGAAGATCCAAGTAAAGGTTGGACTTCAGACGATCCAATAGAGAGAAATCCTACCATAGATGTCGCTGCAGGTGGCTAGGTGCTAAAAGTAGTAGGTCCAGCCAGAGGATAAGACAAAGGCTGGGTCTCCAGAATGTGTATGACCATCACAGTGACGGCCTGGATGACCGACTCTGTAGTGGAGTGAGCCTGCCAGTTTCTGGTACCCAAAGAATTCCCGACCATCAAGAAACGACTGTCGGGAGGAGTGACAGAGGTAGAAGAAATCAGTGTCAAAGGAGGGACCGCAGAGGCAGTTACCTCAGGAGTAGCAAAAATCAAAGGCCCACCAAGACGCTGGGCCATGGTGGAACGGGAACGAGTGAGAATCAGACTACGGCGATAAGGCAAAGGACGGGTCCTAGGACGAGCTATCATCGACAACAACTAGTAACTCAGGAAAGGATGGGCGAGATCTGTGACCAAAGGGGAAACAAAAAATGGGGATGCTCGAGCTCCAACAGAGGAACTCGCTCGCTAACCTGAAAGAAAAAACTGGCATCAGGGAAACCTGATGTGAGTAGAACAAGATACAGATGCAATGTTATTACGGTGGCATGAATGCACATGCATATGGATGCAACTATATGTGCTCCCTCACCATCTATGTCTGTCCTAGTAAGCTGTCTACGCCGGACTCTCTCAGGGGTATAGGGGTCTCCGACTCAAGACAAGAAAGTAAGGTCTTCCCTCTAAATCTTGGCCAAAGCGCAGGCGATGAACCAATGGTACGTTGGTGGCCTTATCTTTTGTAATAGCATGGAGCTGTACCCTCTACTAGCACCGACACAACCCCGAATAAGGGGGGACAAACTAGCAACATGTCCTACGCTAAAGCTATAGAATGGGCTATCAGAATTATCCTTCGTAAACTGTAGGTGGACTTAGGGGAGAAGAATGCATGCACCTATATAAATCATGCATGTATGTTTTTGTGTCCTTTACTCGCGTTTTATTAACTAGAGGGGTAAGAGTTCGAATTGGTTTCTAATTTGCCTTATTAATTGTTTCTCTGAGTTTGTGTCTTTTAATTTAAACCAGAAAGGGGAAACAAACATGTCTCTACTCTCCTAGGCATGTCAAGTGCAAAAAGGGAAGAAAAGACACAAGTAAGGCAAACAAGCAAGCAAACAACAAGCAAAAGGCATTATCATGGCATGCGCAAGTGTCATGACATCATGATTGTGAAAAGAAAACATCCATCACACCAAAAGGCAAAGCATGTGAGTGCAGTGTCAGAGCAAATGTGTAAAAGAAAGTGTGAAAGGCACACTAAGTAAGTAAGCAATCACAAGCAAGGCTAACAAACAAGTGTGTGAATCCAAAGCCTCAGAAAGCAAGCAAAAAGACTAACTTGAAAGTCAGAATCTGGTATCCCCAGCGGAGTCGCTAGTTTCTGTGACCATGCCCAGCCCAGAGATCTGGCGCGGGGTCGCACCATAGGGAGGAGGCCACAACCTTGCCAAGATGGCGAAGGCGTAAGATAGGATAAAACGAAAAAGAAAAGGAGTCGTCAAACCACAAACAAACCACAAAAAGTGAATGAATGAGATGCAAACATGAAGGCCAGATGTCTACTTACCAGAGGATGGGTAAGGATTCCTATTACGCACGGGGAAGGTGTTAGGCACCCCCATACACCCTAGAAACTTGATCTTTCTAGTCTGATTCGCTTGCTAGGGACTAAATGAATGTTTGCTATACCTAGATTGTACTCTAATCGTGCTAATATGAATGCCCAGGCAAGACTAGATGGAAGTGCAAGATGGTACGCGAAAACTGTGAAGAAATCCACATGAAATGATGGAATCACAAAGTATGTTACAACAAAGAAAATTACATGAAATGACGAGGTTTCTAGGGAGAAAGGCTCGGGAAATTATACAAACGTCAAGAGAATCAAACATACAATTAACTCAAATTATTAGAATCACAGAAAACATCACGGAAATCAAGACAGAAAAATTGCAAATAGGTCCACACAAAATAGATAAACTGTGACATGTAAAGAGATTCACATAAAATGATGGTGTTTTTTGGAAAGAATGTTCTGGAAAACCACACCGACATCAAGAAAATCAAAAATGCGATAGACCCAAATCATTAGAATCGTGGCAAACATCACAGAAATTGAGATGGAAAAATTACGAACAAGTCCACATAAAACAAGTAAACTATGACACGTGAAGAAAATCACATAAAATGATGGTGTTTTTGGACAGAATGTTTGAGAAAACCATACTGACATCAAAAAGATCAAAAGCAAGGCCAACCCAAGTTATCAGAATCATGAAAAAGGTCGTGAAAATAAAAAAGGAAAATAATCCATGTTGGAGCCAATGTGGGCCTTTTGGTTAGTTAATGTATGCCCTCGGGTGATGAAATCCAAATCAAATCGGAAAAATCCAAAAATATGGAATAAAGGGAGTCAAATCAAATATTAAACGAAGGAATCCGAAGACAGATAGGAGAAAAATCCATGAAAAGATACATGAAATGCAGACTTATCCAAGCTGGATGGAATAATGTGCAAATGCAACGAAAACTATATAGAATGCATGAAAATGTACATAAATGGGCAAAGGATATTAAGGAATGATTTGGACAGAGATTATGCATGACTTGATGCAATAACTAACAAGCATGTGCATGAATTGATGACACAGGGACAATTTGGTCATTTCAATGATCAGATGTGACAAACGCATGTATGGGAATGATGCATGGTCTAAGATATGCCAAAATGTGTGCAAAATGTCAGGAAAATGTTGTTTTCATGAAAACATATATAGGACATGGCCATAAAAACAATAAAATAATGTAAACACAATAAGAGACAAGTACAAGGACCAAAACATAAAATTCACAAAAAGGGATGAAAACCTGGATTAAAATACATTCAGTGACTTCTATCCTAGTGTGCAGATAAAGGATCAAAGGAAATTGTGGCACTGAGATATATGAGAATTGCACCTAGATAATTTCTTGAAAACTAAGGGTCTAATGTACAAAATTCACAAAAAGAAGGAGATCATGGTTAAATTGTGCTCAAGAAGTCTTATCTTAATGCTAGGATGTAGGATTTAAAGAAAATGTAGCTCTGTGGTGTGACATGTGTGAAAATTGTACTTTTGGGTAATTTCTTGAAAATTCAAGGTCTATTGTGCAAAATTTACATATAAAGTGCAAATCTGACTAAAATGTGAAATCAGAAGTTCATTTGTATTGCAAACATTTTTTTTTGATGAAAACTCTATTCAAGTGATGATTTACAAGCATATGTGATCAATAAATGTGAAACATACCAAAATGTGATTTAAAATACAATTTAAAACTATGATTATTGATTTAAGAAAAGATTCAGGGGCTTGGATGTAAATGTTTATGTCTAGAAAACATTATGGATTGAATTCAGGAGCTAACTTGCAAAATTTCAAGACCAAAATGCAATAGAAATCAAGTTTTTTACATGATCAGTGTAATTATGGATGACTTTAAGGTTATGAATGCAAATTGTACAAAGAAAATTCTTTTCAAGGAACTTTGGGGGCAAAATGCAAAATTCTAGGACTTAATTATAAAAGAAACATGATTTCAGGGACTTAATTGTAATAAAACAAATTCTTATAGAACAGAAAATGAAAACAAGAAAGTTCAGGGAACATGATGCAAGGACCTGGATGTACGAAAAAAGGACCTGGATGCAAGATCCGAGGACCTAAAAAGAAATTCCAAGGACCTAAATGTAATGGTGACCAGGACCTACACGTAATTAACGAAAACTAAAAAAACTATCCTTAAATCTAGTTGTTTCGAAGATCACTGGCTGATCGTCAACGCTCCCACTCTGGCGGGAGCTTCGACAAGCCTTCGCCGGCGCTATGGCGGCGAGAAGGCGGTGACGGTGGTTGGAGAAGCTAGAGAGAGGCACAGCAGGAATCTCCAGCGCATCGAATGGGGCTGGATTAGCCTGAGGTGCCTCCCCACCTCTGACTCCAGCGAACGGTGATCGATGCTGGAGAAGACGACGACAAAGTGGTTGATAATGGGGAGGCCGTTGGGATGGCGTGGCGGCGAGCGGAGGAGCTTCCCGGCAACGCAATGGACGCTCTAAAGGAGCCAGAGGGGATCGGGGACATTTGGTGTGTTCCCCCCATCTCCTGTGCCAAAGACGACAACGAGGGAGGTACGAGCGGCGCTCCAGGCTCTGGAATGATGGTGTGGTGGCGCAGAGGGGTTCCTAGCAGTGAGGCGGAGCTTCTTGATGTGATGATACAAGGCTGGGGCGTCTGGAGGCTTCAGTGCTTCGACAGTGTCAGTCAGTGGTTGCAGGGCAGTGGCAATGGCGTCGTCATGCATAGGAGACCAAAGGGTTCCTCTCCCAAGTGAAGGGGACCCAAGGAGGAAGAGGAGGAAGAAGGAGGGGAGGCTGATAGGGCCTTCCTCGGACCAGGAAGCATCTGGCCTCGCTGGTGGTGGTGAACCCACCATTGGAGGCAGAAACGATGGTGCACAGTGACCTGTGAACCCTGTCGGAGCGCGATTCAGAGGATGCAGAAGACTCTATATGCCTAAAGGAGTACAATTGAAAACTAAAGGCGTGGAAATTACCTGAGATGATGGCAGTTGTCTCTCCCGGTGAGGTTGAACGGCGGCGCTCCTCTGGCCCAGTGACTCTAGTGGTGGTGGTTGAGGGGCTCTAGTGTGCTGCGAGAGGGTGGAATGAGGTGGCCTAAAGGTGGGGGATTATTTGACTTTCAGGGGTGCGAAATGGGATGATCTCAAGCTCTCACTCCTCTGCTCTCTGGCGCTTCCTCCGTTCCTCTGATTCCTCTCCTCTCTGCCTTCTTTCTCTGGGTGGTTTCTCAAGCTTTAAAAGGAGTGGAAGGGGCAGTTGAGGTGGTGGATCGTGGCTGGTAGTTGGCCAGCTCATGGGGAAGGAGAGAGAGGGGGAGATGGTTGCGAGGACGAAGAAAGTGCTGTTTGTTTATTTTTTTTGTTTCCTAAGTTTTAAATTAGATATGGTTTGTGCTTAATGGGCCTAATTTTGGGCTTTTTGTTTTTGGTTTTTTGTTGTTTTAGGTTTTAGGGTTTTGGTTTTGTTTTAGGTTTTGATTTTTGGTTTTAAGTTTGTATTTTTGGTTTATGATTTTGATTTTGTGATTTTAATTTAGGTTTTAATTACTTGGTTTTAGATTAAATTTTTTTAGGATTATTGTTTTTTTCTTTTAGGGTTTTTGTGATTAAGGTTTGGGATTTTAAAGTTTTATTCAACTTAGGTTTTTTTGTGGTTTTAATTAAAGTTTTTTTTCTTTGATTTTGTGATTTAAGGTTTAATTAATTTGCTTTAAATTTGGATTTTAATTATTTTGGAGGTTTTTTTAGGGTTTTAGATTTTAATTAAAGCTTTTAGTTTAAATTAGGTTTTTTTGGGTTTTAATTAAGGGTTTTTTAGTTTAATTAGGGTTTTAATTAATGTTTTGGGTTTAAATTAGGGTTTTTAACTTAATTAAGTGACTTTAGGGTTTTTTTTGGGTTTTTAGTTTAATTTAGGTTTTTTCCTTGAATTTAAATGGATTAAAGTGGTTTAAATGGATTTTATTTGATTTTGACTTTAATTAAGGTTTTCACTTGATTAATTAAGATTTTAAGTGGATTTTGTTTAATTTTGGTTTTAATTAGGGTTTTCATTTCATTAATTAGGGTTTTAAATGTTTTAAATGAATTTTATTTGGTTTTGATTCTCAATTATTGGTTTTTGCTTTGATTAGGTTATAGTGGATTTGTGTGGGCTTAAGTGGACTTGAGGGTTTAGGGTTTTGGTGGACTTAGGGTTTAGGGGTGGTGGTTGCAGCCAAAGCATCTTCCAGAGGAGCTTGCTGTCAAATGACTACAAAATCGAGGTGTCTACAGATGCCCCTCCCTGAGCGAGGTCGAGGGACAGATGGAACCGAGACAGATGCTTAGGGTTGACAAGACACCCCGCTTGAGTCTGCGGGAGAGTGGTATTTGCTGTGAGGTCGTGATTCATTTATTCAATGGATGCACCGAAAGTCATAACTCGAGGCCATGCAAGATGCTAATGCAAGGGTTGACCCTAATGTCAAGTGATGCATGACGGCGATGTTGATGCATAGGATGATGCTAGTGACGAGCAGGTAGCCTGTCAGCTCACGAAGAGGAAAGCAAGGGATTTTCCAATTTGTACTAAAGGATGCCAAGACTGCCGGGCTCGTCGCACGACAGGGGGAACCTGGCAAATGACAAACCTTTTGACTAGAAAGGAATGCATGGTGAGATATCGGACTTGCCAACTAAGGAAAGACTAATGACGGATGTCAACCGAATAGTTTGGGGGTATCAGCCCACTTCTGACAGTGTGACGGTCGTCAACCGAATAGTTCAGGGTATCAGCTCACTCTTGACAATATGATGGTTGTCAACTGGATAGTTCGGGGAATCAGCCCGCTCTTGACAAGATGACGGTCATCAACTGGATAGTTCGGGGTATCAGCCCGCTACTGACAATATGGCGGTCGTCGACCGGATAGTTTGGGGTATCAACCCGCTCCTGACAATATGACGGTCGTCAACAGGATAGTTTGGGATATCAGCCCAAGGAAAGGGGCACTAGGTATGACTATAAGGTTTGCAAACTGAGGGAGAAAGCATGATAAGTTAACCAACCTACCAACCGAATAGTTTGGGTTATCAGCCCAAAGTGACTGATGACGGAAGTCGTCCGAGTAGTTCGGGATACCAGCCCAAAGTGAGGAAGAAAAAGATAGTTTCTTTGATTCCATCCGTTCGGAGTGGAATTCAAAAACAAAAGGGGTGGCTCCGAGATTCGTCTGTCCGAATCGAACCAGAGATGGCACCATCTAGACTCCGTCTAATAGTCTAGAAGAAAATGGAAAAGGTGTAGCCTTGAACTCGTCTGTCAGGATCGGAATTCAAAGGCAAAAAGGTGGCACCGAGATTCGTTCGTCCAGATCAAACCTGGGATGGGACTATCTAGACTCCATCTGGTAGTCTAGAAGAAGATGGAAAAGGATAGCCTCGATTCCACCTATCAGGATCGGAATTCAAAGGCAAAAGGGTGACACCGAGATTCTTCCGTCTGAATCAAACTTGGGATGGGACCATCTAGACTCCATCTGGTAGTCTAGAAGAAGATGGAAAAGGTTAGCCTCAATTCTACCAGTCAGGATCGGAATTCAAAGGCAAAAGGGTGGCATTGAGATTCATCTATCTGGATCGAACCTGGGATGGGACCATCTAGACTCCGTCTGGTAGTCTAGAAGAAGATGAAAAAGGTTGCCTTGAATCCACCTGTCAGGATCAGAATTCAAAGGCAAGGAATGGCATCGAGATTTGCCATCCGGATCGAACCTGGGATGGGACCATCTAGACTCCGTCTGGTAGTCTAGAAGAAAATGGAAAAGGGTAGCCTCGATTCCGTCTGGTAGGATCGGAATTCAAAGGCAAGAGGTGGCACCGAGACTTGTCCGTCTGGATCGAACCTGGGATGGGACCATCTAGACTCCATCGGGTGGTTTAAAAGAAAATGGGAATGGGTGCCTTGAATCCTCCTATTAGGATCGGAATTCAAAGGCAAAGGGTGTGGCACCGAGATTCGTCCGTCTGAATCGAACTTGGGATGGGACCATCTAAACTCCGTCCGATAGTCTAAAAGAAAATGGGAAAGGGTGCCTCAATTCCGCCTGTCGAGATCGAAATTTAAAGGCAAGGGGGTGGCACCGAGATTCGTTTGTCCGGATGAAACCTAGGATGGGACCATCTAAACTCTGTCTGGTAGTCTAAAAGAAGATGGGAAAGGGTGCCTTGAATCCGCCTGTTAGGATAGGAATTCAAAGGCAAAGGGGGTGGCACGGAGATTCGTTCGTCTGGCTCAAACCTAGGATGGGACCATCTAGACTCCGTCCGGTAGTCTAGAAGAAAATGGAAAAGGATAGCCCTGATTCCGCCTATTAGGATCGGAATTCAAAAGCAAAAGGTGGCACCGAGATTCATCCGTCCGGATCGAACCTGGGATGGGACCTGTAGACACTCCAATTTTGAGCTCATTTGGTAGCAGGCTCCTCCGGTTGATGTTCTGGTTGCGATCATTAAAACCCTAGCCTACACAAGCCCAATCAGGCCCACACTAGCCCAATCTAACCCAATCAAACTTGAAATCAAACAAATCCAATTAAATCAACTTAAAATCCAATAAAACCCTAATTAAACAAATAAAAACCCTAATTCAAATAAAACCCACTTAAGTCCACTTAAAATCCAATAAAAATCCTAATTAATCAAATAAAAATCCTAATTAATTAAACAAAAACCCTAATTAAGTAAAAAGAAATTAAATCATTTAAAAA
>JAMKQA010062964.1:0-11430 GCA_024699735.1 Posidonia australis
ATAAGTAGTTAAGCTTGTTTTATCTGTTAAATAATCTCCTTGTATGTAATTTCCATTAATCTCTAAAAAGTAGTCAAAGTAATTAAAAAGTGTTAATTCTCTATTCACCCCCCCTCTAGAGGAGCTATCCGATCCTACAAACCCCTCCCTGGGAAGGCAGTCCTGTCTCTCAGGATGCTACCAGCTACGAGGCACGTGTTCCACCCGCATTGGCCACCACAGTGTATGCCTTTTCACGGCGTCCTCTACATGGTACTCAAGAGGGAGTGTCATACCTCCACACCTGACGACAATCGAGCTTCATTGCTCACAGTGACAACAGGAGTATCATACCTCCCTGTCATGCCACCAGACACCTCAACTCACGGACCAAACCCTAGCCTTGAGACGCCAAGACCCAATGTCCTCAGCCTCAGGTATCTCGATCCCCGACCTCAGCCAGGGAGATGCTCCCGATCACCCGAGTGTGTTGTTACATTCCTTGGTTCTGACGACACGGTTCCATAGTGTCTCGGCCCACACATAGAAAACCAGGAAAATCGAATCATCTCTTTGAAACTATTTTGTATCTTTGAAAACTCTTTCAAAACCATGGCAAAATGGCACATAAGGTGTCCCATGGGACCACCACTGATAGCCCACAATCCCATCTCAAATGGATAGAACAAACCAATATGAGATTCCATGTAAAACACATTTTATAAAAATAGCTAGGTCCTGATTCGGCATGCCGAAATGAATTCGATATGCGGAAAATTACTAGATCGGTAAACTGATTTGGATCGGTCAACTGAAACAGGTCAACGATCAACACTCATGGCCCAAAATCGACATACCAAAAAAGGTTTGGTTGACCAAAATCTATTGATTTGGTGGACCGTCCAAAATTGGATGACCGAAGTTTGACCATACAACCAAAACTGACAGCGAAATGTCATATCGAAATGGTTCGGTATGCCGTTTTCTGCGAAACCATGAAACAGTCAAAAACTCAAACCTTCGAAATCACCCAAAGTGGGACCTTCGATTGGACTCCCAATTCATAGAAAACGGTGAAAAACTCAAACTTTCGAAATCACCCAAAGTAGGACCTTCGATCGGACTCCCAAAATAAGCACCAAAAATCTCACATAAAACATAAGGTGTAGATCATTGAGTCTACTCTAAATCCCAACAAACAAAACCAAAATCCATTCATCATGCAACATGATATAAATTTGCAAAGACAGAAGGGTCAAAATGGCCCAAAACGCAACAACCGTCATAAATCACCATAAATACCTCCATAAATTCTCATAAAATCACAATAGATTCTAGGAATATAAATTTTCCTTGATTTCATGCATTCCTATTATTTTCTACCAATTTCATGCTTTCTACAATCACGAGGTGAGGTGCGTACCTGAAATAAGCTCTCTGGCGATCCTCCGGCCAACCATTTGTGCCATCGACGACTAGTACGCTGCCACATGCCCATGGAGCTCCCATGACCAGCCACGAAATGCCGCACACCGTTGCACGTCGCCACCGACTCTCGAGCACACCAACAGAGGAGAAGGAAGAAATAGGGGAGGAGGTGGGGAAGAGAGGGGAGAGGGGGAAAGAGGGTGGGGGTGAATGGGGAGAGTGGGAGAGAAGGAGAGGACGAGTGTGGGAGGAGGAGTGGTGCTCGGGAGGAGGAGGGATGACGTGCAGAGAAAGAGGAAGGAGGTTGACAGCTGCAAATATAAATACTTGCCGAGGGTGGTAGTTGCATGCATGCACGCACAGTGCAACCACCGGCCTCTCGCACGAGCTAACAACCCACTACATCAATCACTCCCACCAACCAACCCATAAACGCAGGGCCCCACACGGACCCACACCTGGGCCCACAAGTACGGTGCCACAATGCAAAGTGCCAACCACACACAGGGACACACAAATAGAAGCTGGCCCATGAGGCCCAAGCCCAAATTCATAGAACCACACAAACAAATCTCAGAACAGTAACACCCGTCTAGGACTAAATTCATTAAAATGTAAATAATTACAAAATGAATTTACGGATGTTACAGATAATGCGCTAAGATCTACTAGGGATATGTGCAGTTCTACACGATGCTGATGTGATAAGATTGATGTAGATGAAAGCTCATGTTGAGTGTTGATGATGTGATGCAGTGAGATGTGATGATGCTAAATATTGATGCTGACGTTGGATGTAGGAACAATGACAGTCTTAGGTGACCACTTAACTGTGCAACGTTGATGTTGATGGCAGTGTGATGCAATGATGCTAAATGCTGATGCACCGAGATGATAGGAGGGAGTACGATAAGTTGTCAAATTCATCAACCAGATTGTTAGGGTTATCAGCTCGAGGAGAAGAGAGGCATGATAAGTCAAAAGGGCTTGCCAGCCATAGCACCAAACAATTTAACAGATGTCACCCGACTAGTTTGGGTTACCAGCCCAAAGGAGATGGAAGGGCATGACAATTCATCAAACTTACCAAACGGAAAGCAAGGACAAATGACGATTGTCGTCCAGGTAGTTAGGGTTACTAGCCCAAAGGAAAATGGACATAGCAAGATATCAGACTTATCGATAGAGAAACAAAGACAATTGACGGATGTCATCCAAATAGATGACAATCTCACCTGGATAGTTTGGGATATCAGCATGAGGAGAAGAGGCAGCAGACAAGACTATCGGGCTTATTAGCCAGGGAAAGACAAATGATGGATGTTATCTGGGTAGTTCGAGAAACCAACCCGAAGGAGGGCCTCGTTTGCTCAAAGCAACGTTGCAAAGGACACAAACTAGATTCCATTCACTTGGAGTAAAGATCTAGAAACAAAGAGGGACTTTGTCTGTCCAGAGTGAAGCCAAAAAGGAGGCAAATTGAATGTCGTCCGCTCAATGCGGAGATCTAGAGGCAAGCAGAGACTTCATTCATTTAGAGTGAAGTCGCAAAGGAGGAAAAATAGACTCTGTCTGTCTGAAGTTGAGATCTAGAAGAAAGATGGGACTTCGTCTACCCAGAGCGAAGTCGCAAAGGCAACAAACTATATTTCGTCTGTCCGGAGAGGACATCTAGAAACAAATAGGGACTTTGTTCGCCTAAAGTAAAGTCACAAAGAAGGCAAAATGGATTTATTTCATTTGGAGTGGAGATCTAGAAACAAGCAGAGGCTTTGTCTACCCAAAGCAAAGTCATAAAAGAGGCAAACTGAACTCCATCTGTCTTGAGAAGAGATCTAGAATAAAGAAGGGACTTCGCTCAAAGTGAAGTTGCAAAGACAACAAACTAGATTTTGTTTGTCTGGAGCAAAGATTCAGAAACAAACATGGACTTCATCTGGCCGGAGTAAAGTCACAAAAAAGGCAAAATGGATTCCATCCGTTTGGAATGGAGATCCAGAAACAAGAGGCGACAAAAGGAAGGGAGCAACAATGACGTGACAGCAATCATCAGGACAGGTCTCCACTCCAATGCTAATGTTGCAAAGCTATCGGTAATGTTGGGCAAATGCTGAGATATTTTGCTTCCTAGTCTTGCGTTAGGGCCCAACTAGTGCTATCAAGCTGTGCTTCGATTTTGATCTTACAAAGGGGGCATAGTGCAGTTACCCACCATTGAGAATGGTTTGCTAATACCGAGGGACCTTTGCTTGTTGGATGTTGCCCGCGATTCTGTAGCAAGTGTGCATCTATGTAGAGGTATAAGCATAACTATGTGAAACATAAAGGGCATTGTTGCAATTTTCATGCCCTAAGGCAAGCAATGATTCTACTCAACAAGGTATTTTGTAATCTTAAGCAATGTGCTAGGACTCTACTAGATATTCTACAGCTTTATTGAGGCTTGTTTACCAAGTAGGTATGCTTATGCTTGTGTCGATCTACGTGTCTTTACTCGTTGGGAATGGGGGCACTATGCTTTGCTGCTCGATTGAAGACATGCTCTAATAGGATCATCCGACTAATGGAGTAAGGCTACGGGGATATCAATAGTTGCTATGACAATTCTAGCAACCCTAGGGAAGTTGAATGATGCTTGTAGTTGAGCTCTAGGCCTGGGGGGCATTATTGTGCTATGCTGATGGAAATCTAAAGCTTTGTCATGTTGCACGGTTGTTTTTGCAATTTCCTAGACTACTATTTGTCGACTATTTTAGGGCATTTGTGGCCTTGCTAAATGCCGAGGGAATATTCCTACATCTTTGAGGGGTATTACTAAAGTTTCGGTCCATATTTGATGCAATTTTGTCATTTTGCAAAAGTTAGGGGTTTATGTGCAAATTTTGTGAAAGTGTAGGATTTTTTTTCAATTTCGTTGCTTTAAAGAGTTTTTTTGATAGTACGACGAATCCTTGAAGGCTTGATGATAGACATTGGATCTAGAGGTGTCTCGACACAATCTTTCTATGCAAGGGGTAAATTGTAATTTACTAAACATTTTGTGCTTTAACCTTCGAACACAGACCGTGCAAGGTGTTGTCCTAGAATGCTGGTGATTCTTCAAAAATTCAATGGACCCCACTAGATGGCGGTTATACTTGCCACACTTTGGATTCATGCATGACATATTTTTCATTCATCTGTCATTAATTTAAAGGGGTATTTAATTATCCTTTCATCTCTTTTTTCCTTCTTCTTTGTTTTTTCTTTTAAATGTCTTAACACCCTATGTCTCTTCCTCTTCTGCTTCCTTCTTTTTCATGCAACAGCCAATACATCCCTCCCCTTCCTCTCTGCTCATGCCGGCTGCTAGGGCTTGTGAGGGTAGCGACAATGGATGAGAGGCAGTAACATGTATAACTGTATGGTGTTGGTCATCGACGGCTACAGTTTGGTGGGGAGCGAAGGCTACGTGTTTTACACAATGGTACGTTGTATTTCCAATCCTCTGCTCATCTTATGTTATGCCCTGCTTTCCTTTCTATCTCTTTCTTTCTTTTCTTTTGCAATGCATGCTTGTTGCCCATAGGTTTCCCCTATTTACCCTTCGTTTCTATTGATGAGCGGTGGATGGCGACTTGTGTCGTGCTGACGGCCAAAGGCACTAGGCTGGCAGTTGTGGACGAATGTCTGGTTTATTAAGGGGGCAGACCTATCATTCTTGGGCATCGTCGGGCCTAACCAAGCTACATAGGGTGTCGGGCTTTGGACCAAATGACGGACTACCAAGCAGTTCATTGGGTGTCGTCAATGGTTGTGTCGATGGGTATTGGTCTGTCAGATCGCTAGGCAGATCAAAACAACCATAGAAAAGTGTCAGGTGGCTGGACAAAGGCTATAGGCTAGCAACTATTTCCTGTGTTATTTCTTATCACCCTATGTCCTTGATTGCCCATGATGTGCAAAAAAAAGCCTATATACCATAAATAGAATGTTGATGAATAGTTTGCTCTTATTCGAGATTCTGTTTGCAAATACTCGTATAATGCCTACAAGCTATTTTTTATTTCTGTATGTACATGCTTCATGCCTTTTTTGTTTGTATTTTTGCCTCTATGCTGTGATTTGACTTTCTGCTTTGATTTCTTCCCTACAGTCGAGGATGTAAGCTGCTTTTAATACAATGTTACTGTTCTTATTGAACTTTCGTCTAAACCTTGTTGTTGTTTTGCTTTTAGCTGAAGCTGCGTCCCTTCAAGGGTTATGAGAGGATAGACTAGGTGCCCTTAATCTCTGCTGAGGTGTTGAGGAGGAAACAAACCCAGTTCTACTGCTTGAAGGAATCGACGTGCTACATCCTTGGGCGTGTCTGTCACCAGCTAGTAGACAATTTTTGCATCCCACAACCTTCTCACGGGGACATGAAATCAAAGGCCTCTTCTTGCAAGTGGCACAGTCAGCCATTATCGATGCTCGTGCTTCCTGGAGCAGGTACATCCTTTGGGAGTTGGGTATGATGAGTACTGGTGATGGTTTGAGTGGGCAGGGAGGCCACACCTCTTCACGGAGGAGTTGCAAGAGAACTAGAAGGGGATGTGGTTTGGAGTAAATTGGTCGTAGGCGAGCTTACCTTTTCCTATTCTGCCTTTCCTTTATTCTATCATGCTGGATTCTAACATGCTGTTGGTTTCTATGTAGGGGTTCAAGGAGCAGTTTGCTACCTTTTAGGAGGATATGAGGGCGCAAGAGGTAAACCTCCCATTGTAAATCTTTCAACAGAGCCTATACGCTTGATCACTACTACTAACATTGCTCTTCTTATGCAGGCAAGGCAATGGCATGTAGTGTTGGAGGCATGCATTGGTTTAATAACATTTGACTGCCCTGTACTGTGTTACCCAATGCTTGTGTCTACTTGTAGGGAGATGCCCTTAACGGTGAGGTGAACTTTGGATCCAGTAAGGAGTTCATTGTGGATTTCGAGACAGATGACAAATCAGAGAATGAGGGCTTAGGAGGTGCTATCAATTCTACCCTTGGCCCTTCGCATGCTTGAGCTACTCCTGCTCAGATTTCCCATATATTGGGTCGCAAGTTAGCCTAGAGTGTTGCTGCCGCTTCCGAGAGGAGGGCTTTAGATTTGGAGGAGTGCGACCTAGAGGATGATTAGCCCAATTGTTTTGCTTATATTTTCTTTTGTTTTGTATTTCTGTTTTGTGTTGTATTTGAATCTGATGTAATATGGACAAAATGATTACTTGACGAATGAAATGATGTTCTATTCTGTCCATTTTGTGCGTCTGAAAGCAATGATTGTATATTGGCCTCCTTTACAGGTAATTGAAGAATTTGCGCTAGTTAGGCATGCTAAACATTGATTTTGAACTGCATTTTGAATACTGCATCTTACGTGCCTCCAAGTTGCACTGGTTAGGTACACTAAATATTTCTTCCTCTCAGTCACGCCAATACTATCTATTGGGGTCATCCGCTTCAGAGATCCACCTGGTATGTTCACTAGAGACTTACAGACGTTGCTATCATTACATAGACGCCGTCATTGCGTGACCCTCTTCCTTTTCCACTACACTCCCGCTTGGGTGTCCGAGAGCTGGCCGTTTACTCTTGTTTCTTCGTGCTCGGCCTTCCTCCATCAGTTGTGGGAGCTTTGGGTGTGATCTGGGAGGTTCACGGATGCTCAGGTGCAGAGAATGGTGAGTTGCTGCTACCCTTTACCTGCTCATGCCGTTCAAAGTTCTTCACCTCACTTTACATGCAGGGATTTCAAATGCTCGTGACACTGGTTCACTACTTCGACACCCTCTGTGCTTGGATCGGCTAGCTTTCCGCTAGCGACTATGAGAAACTCCATCTCTAGGGTATCACTATGAAGTTCTTGGGTATTGCCAACGTGGAGGTGAGTAGGTGTGACCATGTCGGTGGAATCCTTGCACGGCTCTCCTCTTATCGGGTGCGTGGAAACACTCGATGAGACTCGATATAGTCACGACGAAGATAGTGAATCCAGAGGAAAAGACTAGATCTGAAAACACCAAGGGAAGATAAAAGGATAAAGAAAGGAGTCGCCACCTAGTCTTTTAGTGGGAAGACGAGAAAAACCAAAAACACAAGAAAACTAAAAAGCAAATAAGATGCAGAATGTATGTGTGTGCTCCGTGGCTAATGGATAATGCATAAATGAATGAGGGCCATAGAAAGGGTAAGGATTCTGGTTACGCATGGGGAAAGAGTTAGGCACCCCCATGCGCCCAAGAAAACTCAGTCTTTCTAGGTTTCCTACAATCAATGGTCTATGGAATGTATGCTTGCTTATTCTATACGCTCATGCATGAAGATGACAGGAAAACATGCCAAATCAAAGTAAAGTAATGAAACAAAGGGAAAAGTTAATCCAATGGTCAAATGTAGGCATTGAGAATGCTGCTTTACTGTACGCCCTTGGGCGATGAGGAAAATCGTGAAAATCGAGAAATTCTCGGAAAGCGTCTCGCAAATCAGTCGAAATTTGGATAAAATCAAAAAGGAGAAAATAATCCTCATTTCGAGACTATGTCGGCTTTGTCAAGCCTTTTACTGTACGCCATCGAGTGATGGAAAGTCAAAACAAAACTAAAGGTGAAAATCGAGAGAAATCTGGGAAACGATGAGAAAAACAAGCTCGGAACAAGCTAAAAAAGCGTGTGCAAAGCAAGGAAGGAAAGGTAATAAAACTTGTGCGGAAAGATGTGAAAAATATGAAAATTCAAGGGGGTTTTGTGCAAAAACCCAAATTCCGAGGAAAATCGAAATTTTGAAGCCCAAATCATCAAAAATACATAGGAAAACACATTCTATGCAATTATGAAGAAATCTAGGTTCAAATGTGTAAATATGTGTAATCCTAGTCAAAATGAAGTTTCCTAGGAGTTAAAATGCAATTTTACCACTAAAACATGTATTTAAAACAATTCAATGGAAATTCAGGGTAAAAATGCAAGAAAAATGATTCAAAAAGGTTTTGAAAATTTTCAGGGGCAAAACAGTCATTTTACCCCTGAAAACAGGCATACAGAGTAAAATCAGTGAAGTATAGGGGCTAAAACGCAAATTGCCTAGCAAAACAATGCATTCAGAAGAGTTACAGAAGAAATTAGGGGTTAAAATGCAAATTAACTAGTAAAAATAAGCATTCTGGATGCTTTTAAAAGAATACAAGGGCTTAGATGTAATTTTCACATAAAAATGTACATCTAGAAAACTTTCAGGAAAGTTCAGGATCTTTTATGCAAAAAGAGTTGAATTAAAATGCATTAAAAGAAAACTCGAGGGCTTTTGCTAAAGTTTAATGCTTGGAAAACATTATTTTAAATGTTTAGGGGGGAAAATGCAATATTTTCAGTGAAAACTTTATTCGAATGATTTTAGAAAACTGACTGGAGGACCTATTTGTAATAAAAGGACCAAAGTGTAACACGAAAAGGACCTAAATAAAAGGAAAACAAAGTTTTAGAAATTTATTCAAATAAATGTTTTAATTGTTTTTTTAAAAAATGAAAAAAAAACTTGACGGTCGCCGACGATGGAGCTTTACCGCTGTCGAGAGTCAAGGGTGGCAAACAAGGCCTTCCCATGGTCTGATCTTAGATCATACCTCACGAGAAGCAAGAAGGGAGAAAGAGAAGAGGATCGAATGGAGTCGATCAAGGATCTGCTGGTGGGAACGGTCCTCCCACCTCCTCTGCCGTTGTGGAGCTCCAGCGACGGCGTTGGGGAAGGAGAGCTTCTGGAGAGTCGCGATACACCAGTCCATTGATCCAAGTGGCCTCGGGGAGCTTCCTCGTTTCTTCTAGAGCGGAATGGATGCTGTTGGTGCAAGGAGGGGGCTCGCCTGTCGCCGTCGTGGCCTCCTTCGGCGGGCGACATCGCTGTGACGATCCAGAGCTCGAGATGTGGTTCTGGAAGCTCTGGAAGCCTTGCGGGACACGGTGGAGGGTTCCCAAGCTAACGGAGGTGCGCGGCGCAGCGGGAGGCACGCGGTCCCTCTCTGGAAGAGTCGTCTTCTCCGCCGACGTTGTCTCAGGGCGTGTTCTCCGACGATCTCGTGCGGGCTGTCTGGAGGTGTCGGAGTGGCAATCCAAGGAGCGGGAAAACTCCTAGGAGACTAGAGGAGGAGGAGAGGAGACTAGGGGCCAGGGACGTGCCCTGGATTGGCCCCCCCACCTACATCACCGGAAAACGGCGACGGTGAGCCTTGGGGACCAATTCCGACCAGAGGAAGGCTCTGGATGGCTCGGAATTGTCCAGAAAGGAGGAGGAGGGATCCAGGAAGCTATGAATTAAAATAGGAGGGATCAGAAGGGACGTACCTGGCCTGAAGGAGCTCTGCACCTCGTCGGAGCACAGGAACTCGCTTCCTCACCTCTCAGCGAACTTCCCTTTCTCTCTGGAATTCTCTAGCACGCTCTGCTCTCTTCTCTCTCGCACTAGAAAGTCTTTTTAAACTCTGCCTCCACCCTTCCTTTTATAGAAGAGGTCAACAGCTGTAACAACCCATCCGAACTCTAACAACCACTTAACCGCCTAACAGATCTGCTGACAGCCAGTAACTGAACCTCCAACACCTAACAACCTAGCAGAACACTATCCCCCATGCTCCATCCTGTCCCCTGCTCGTCGACAAGGATTGACGGCGATCTAGGCCCCTTCAGCGACTCATCTAGTGGTTAGGGCTGCTTTGGTGGCTCGAGATGGGGAAGTGGCTGCTACTAAATGATGTGGTGAGATGGGCTGGAGAAGATGGGTTGCTAGTTGAAGAAGGCTTGTGGGATTTTGGTGAAACCAGTGAACACGAATGGGTTTAGTGAGAAGAAAATGGTGAGAAGGAAGGATGAGTTGGTGAAAATTGATAAAAAATGAAAGAAATTATTAGTAAGGAGAGGGAGAAATATGGTGTTAAACTATTTATGGTGGGCCTTCATGGACTAGTGGTCCTTGTGGGCTCAATTTGGGCTTAATGGGCCTAATGGGCTTTGAATGGATTCAATTAAGGTTAGAGCTCAGCCATCACATCTCCATCCTGCAAAGTTGGGAAATTGGGGTGTCTACAGATGCCCCTCCCTGAGAGAGGTCGGAGGTCGAGTAGAACAGAGACCGATGCTCAGGGTTGACAAATACATCCCACCTAAAGCCATAAGCAAGAGTTAGTTAACAGCAACCAGCCACCAGTTGGTGAATGCATCGGAGGTCCCGTTGCCAAAGCCAAAGGCAAATAGAGAAACAAAAACAAAAGACCAAAAACTGACAAGTTGACGACCAATCAGCTCCTAAAAGACATGACTGATTATCACACTTGTCGAGAAAAGCGCCGAACAAGACTCACGGTACTTGCCTACTGAGAAGTAACTGGTCACAGAAGTCATCCAGGTAGTTCGGGCTACCAGCCTACAGGAGGGAAGGAACAAAGAGAGTGGGGAATCCACCAAGCATCACGGGGATTGCTTGGGTTGTTAGGGATACCAGCCTAAAGGAAGGAGGAATACAACATGCTTTGATTCCATCCATTCGGAGTGGAACTCAAAGCAAAAGAGGGGACCATTGATACCAAACTCTTTAAGTAAGGATCGAATGGGGCATGGTAAGTTTCAGACCTACCAACCAAAAATGGAAAATGGTAAGATTCGGACTTACCGACCAAAAGGGAGAATGGTAAGATTCGGACGTACCGACTAGAGGTAAAATGGTAAGATTCAGACTTACCGACCAAATGGGGAATGTTAAGATTCGGACTTACCGGCCAAAGGGGAGAATGGTAAGATTCAGACTTACCGGCCAAAAGGGAGAATGGTAAGTTTCGGACTTACCGACCAAAGGGGGAATGGTATTGTGACCATGTCGGACCCGGAGGGAGGCGGGAAAGGGATCACAGCCATGCCATTGGATGGCGAAGGTGCAAGGACAAGAAGAAAAAGAAGAGGAGTCGCCACCTGGTCTTTTAATGGAAAGACGAGGAAAACCACAAAAGGATGAATGCATGCATGAGATGCA
>JAMKQA010062965.1:0-14788 GCA_024699735.1 Posidonia australis
CAGTGATGTGCGCCACCTTGGTGCGCCAAGTTGGTGCGCCAGCCCTGCTCACAAATGTCTGATTTGGGCTCTGGCTAATGGGTTTGGGGCTCGGTTTAAGGGCTGATCGCATCCAAAGCAACATAGGGACTCTCATTCCTGGGTTGCCTCAAAATCGGGGTGTCTACAGGTAATAAATAGTCCTCTCTTAACGCCTCGTTTCATCATGCTGACCCACGACTACACCCATTGAATGTTGCATTACTAACAAATAGAGCAACAAAGGATGCCCTAGTGTCGAGGGAACTAAAACTAGGAGTCTTACCACGAGCTTCTTAATCTTGTCAAATGCCTCCTGGCATTCATCACTCCAATGGATCTGTGCATTCTTCTGCAAGAGTTTGAAGATCGGCTCACAAATCGATGTCAGCTGGGCAATGAATCGGCTGATATACTACAACCGCCTAAGCAACCCTTGAACTTCCTTTTCGGTTGTAAAAGGCATCTCAATGCTGGCTTTAGCCTTGTTCAGATCCACCTCAATTCCCCTCTTGCAGATGATATATCCTAGTAGCTTGCGTGATGATACCCCAAATACGCATTTGTTGGGGTTAAGCCACAGCTTATATTTCCACAAGCAGTTGAACAATTTTCTCAAGCAGGTAATGTGTTCCTCGGGTTCTTTTGACTTAGCTATCATATCATCCGCATAGACCTCAATATCCTAGTGCATGAGGCTGTGGAACAATGCTATCATTGCCCTTTGATATATGGCTCCGGCATTCTTCAGTCCGAATGGCATGACCTTGTAGCAATATACTCCCCACTAGGTGATGAAGGACGTTTTCTCCATATCCTCTTCTATCATTCTAATTGGATTGTAACCTATGAATCTTTTCACGAATGACAACATTTTGTCCTGTAGTATTATCCACAAGTACATCAATGTGTAGGAGTTGAAATTCATCCTTTGGCCTTGCCTTGTTTAGGTCTCTGTAATCAATACACATTCGAACGTGACCATCTTTCTTTAGCATTGGAACCACATTTGCTAACCACTCTAGGTAGAGGACGACTTTCAAAAAATTGACCTTGTGCTATTTCATTATTTTTTCTTTCAACTTTAGAAGCCACTACAATCGCCATCTATGCAACTTTTGTTTGACTAGCCTGACGTTGGGTTTAAACGATAATGTGTGCACCACTACCTCAACGTCAAACCCAACCATGTCATCATAGCTCCAGGCGAAAACATCCTCAAACTCTTGGAGAAGCTTAATAAGTTCCATCTGGGCCTGCACTGTGAGCCTAGCACTAATTCACAGTTCTTTGACATTTTCATCTATGCTAATGTTTACACGCTCAGTTTCCTCTTCCACATGCAAGTTCGGGCCTTTTAGATCATCATCATAAGGCTGAAAATCTGGTGTGTCATGGCCTTCTTCCTCTATTTCTGCATCATCCTCTTCTTCATATGCAATGAGTTCAGAAAGGACTTCTTGCTAGAAAGATGGATCCATGCCTTCAAAGGTGCAAATTTTTTCGACCTTCGACCCTTGACGACGTTTTAAAATGGTCACTGTTACTCTAGTCGTTCTATAAGCACCTCTGACAATCTCAGATTCTATCGCTTCTGAACTTATAGGTGTACCTGGCTGTTCTATTTCTTCCCCAGTCTGATTTTTATTTTTAAAGTTTTCTCAAATGGTATGTATAGTGTGCGTGACAGGTGGGTAGCTGTCCTTTGACTGATTGAATTAAGTGCTGCCGCCCACATTCCTTCCTAAGCCTAACTCAGGATCTTTTTTTTTTTAACCCCACTACTGAAGTGGGGCCGAAACTGGTAATACCAACTAAACCCGCCTCCCGCCTGATTGGAGATGTACTCCTCTGGTCTAGCATTTACTAGTCTGCCTTCCCTTAAGGCCATGATGGTGAACTGACCCTGTAAGACTGTCTGATCCGTAATGTATTCCGGAATTACAACTTTTCCATTCCAGCACCTAAGTTCACTCTCTGTATCTTCCGCCAAAGTTGCTAGCTGCTCTTGGACAGAATTTCCAAATCGTTGAGCATACTGTCAACTTGTGCCACCACTGCATCACCCTCCTCTTCATTGGAAGCAATATCCACATAGTATGCACTGGTGATGTATCGCTCCTCAGGTGACGATTCTGGCTGATTTGACTGTGATTCTGACTAATTTACTAGTGAAACTGTGATGGGAACTATCTCTACTGAAACTGTAACTGTAATCAACTCTGAAGATGGCAACGGAAACCTTGTTGTCCCTGGTGGAAAGGAAAATATTGGACTTGTTATGCAATCCACAACCTCATCTTCAGAATAGTAGTCCTCAACACATATCCATTTTGTTCCACTGGTAGGCTCATTCCGTTCAGACTCTGCAGCAACAAGATTCTGATTTGGATCTAAAAATCCTGCACTGACAAAGTTAGCTAAATCCCATGGAATAACGAGTTTCCAGAATTTACAATTCCTCAAGAACCCATCCTACGGCTTCCACTTGTATCCCAGTCCATCAAAATCTTGTCTTTTCTCCACGATGATTGGTTCGGCAATTCCTTGGCCATTCCACCCAAGGGGTGCTCCTTTCTTGTCTCCCCACCTTTGGCAAAGATTCTCGACCATCACAAAAGGGTTGCCAAAAGTAGCCAAATGATTGGCACACTCGAGGATTGGAATGAAATTGACAGGCCAGAAGCAGTTAACTCGGTAAAGCACATCAGAAGGCTTGGAGTCAAAATGGACAATTTGAGGAGCCAACGAAGAGACCACCTTGACTTTCTCTTTTTCAAGATTTTCTGCCATTACAACAACAACATCGTTGTTCCAGCAGAACTTAATCATTCTGTGAAGAGTTGAGGGGATCACATGATGCTTGTGAAGCCAAGGGCGCCCAAGCAGGAGATTGAAGGACGGTTTGAGGTCAACAACATAAAATTCTACCTCGAAACAAGCAGGACCAACGATTAGAGGATAATCAAAAACCCTTAAAGCATCATGCTACGTGTTGTTGAATGTCGTCATTCCCTCTACAACTAGGGTAATATCCTTGGATTTGAATTTGATCTAACTTGCAGTTCGCAAGGGGCAAACATTTAAGCCGGCACCATTATCCACCACAGTGAGGAATGTGGAAATGAAATTTTGAAATTACACCATGATGAACAAGGGTTGGTTGTGATTGGTCCCTGCCAGGGGTAATTCTGAACTAGAAAAAGAAATCACTTGTGGTGGAGCTACCATCGCTACCATGTATTCCATGGCTGATGGATGTATAGTTGGGGAAACATGAGCGACTTAGAAAACTCGAAGGAAGGCCTCCCTATGTTCAACTAATCTATGGATTAGGTCCCAAATGGAAATATCTACTTTAACTTTCTTTAACTAGGCCGTGAGATTGATTCTTGGAACTACCTCATCGGGAATAGGATTGGGAATCTGGCTCTCTGTTTGGGATGATGAGGTTGTTGGCTGGTTGGGCTTGCTAGCCAGAACTGAGGCCTTGTACACCCTTCCTGACCGCGTTGCCTTAGCGCACATTTCCGTGGCATAACTGTAAGGCATGCGGTGAGTATCCTGTGTCAAGTTAATGACCACAGGTGTACGGGCTTTCAATTCCACTGGGACTAGGATTGGTATATTTGATGAAGTGGGTATTGGTGTTTTATGGATCAAGTTAGGTTTTGACCTAGCTAGCAAGCTAACGGATGATGAGGTGCATTGCATGGTAGTTTTAGTGACTGCACACCTCAGTCTGGCAATTAGCTGGATCATATTAACTGTAGAACTGGAAGCTTGCACAAAGGATTGATAAAGTTGATAGGGAAAAGGCTCTGAGATATCATGGATGAAAAGGGAAGGTTCAAACTATGATGGTGAAGACTCAACAGAAGAAACAAGATGAACTCCGGAAGTTCTGTGTGCGTGCTTAGGCAGGGGTTGGTTGACTATATTGCTATGTGTAGATGCAGAACAATGTGATGCCAGTGTAGCTGGCGCAGGCTCTGCCTCTTGTGTGTTGATGAGGATGACCTTCTAGTCAATCAAGTCCTGAATGACACTCCGGACCATGAAATAGTTATCCATAGAATGCCCTGCGACTCTATGGTAACTACAGTATAAATCCACTTTAAACCACTGTGGAAGTGGATTCCGTGGCGGGCAAACTTCCAGAAGCTTCAGGAGTGATGCAACCTTGGGAAATACAGCACTCAGTGGCTCAACCAAAGGGGTATAATCCCTTTCAGGTCGTCGAGGCTACCTTGATCTTGGGTTATGCCCCTGCCATGCCGGTGTGGACTAGTATACTAGCTTGGCGGTGGTAGTGATTTGTGAAGTGCATGGTGTCCTAGGTGTAGGGCTATAAACTACCTGATTCAGCGCTGGCGAGCTTAACCAGCATAACAAGAGTTCCTACATAAGCCACGACATTCTTGATGGCATCCTTCCTCCGTGAATATCTAGCGTTAGATCCAATGTTGCTGCCACATCCATTGTTGGTCCCTCCATTGTGGTTCGAAGCGATGGTTTGCTTGGCGAATGCCGCTAATGTAGGAAAACTTCCATCATGCAGTGAGCTCTCGACTCGGGTGCCAGCTTTGATAAGGGATGCAAAAGTGGAAATGAGCTAAATGCTCAGCAGGGCCCTTGTGGCTGGCTGCGCTCCTCGGATTATTATTTTGATAGACTCTTCATCAGAAAGTCTATCGCAAACCTATGAAGCAAGGGCTCGCTAGTGCCTGACGTACTCCCCGAATGGCTCATGGGGCTTCTACCTAGTTGCAACTAGGTCCTCTCGCTATGGGACCATGTTGAGATTGAAAGAATATTGTTCCAAGAAAGCTTGGCTAAGATCACTCCAAGTCTTAATAGTGGTCATATCCAGAAACGTGAACCACGTCAAAGATGGACCTATGAGGCTCTTCTGGAAGAGGCGAATAAGCAACCTCTCGTTAGCCTGCAACTGAGTGAGATTACCACAATACGCTCTAAGATGTGAAACTACGCAGCCTTTACCATTGTATTTTTCAAATTTCGAGATATGAAAATTCGAAGGGAGTAGACCCTATGGAAAGTAACTGAGGTCCCGGAAGGTATAAGACTGGCGATCCCCGCCCTGCACTAACCGTAGTTCTCTTTCCAAATCACTCAAACTGGTGAGTAGAGCATCTATGGTCACTGTTGATGTTGACTGTGCAGTAGGGATGAGTCCCATGTACGTTGTGTTTACATCACCTAAGTGCTCCTTCAGATCTATCATCTCGCCACCTGGTGTTGTGGCTTAATGACCAACATACCCATGTGTGTGTGTGGTAGGTGGTAGCATGTATGCTGGAGCCTGAATCAGATGCAGAGGTATAGGGTGGTAATATGTTGTGCTGGACGTGATGTTGTGTGTGGGAGCAACAACTGTTGCATCAGTATAGTCGGGTTTGCAAGTCGTTGTGCTCCTGCCAGCCTAAAAGGTTGGCCACCAGTAGATCGAGGTACAAGTTGTGCATACAGTGGTGATGATGCTAATGGGAAAGCAGTGGCGCCCGTCGCCGTAGCAACGAGGAACTATGGCGACGGCTGCAGTACTGGTGTGATGAGTGCAGCATGGAATGCCTAAGCCTGCTGATGCGGAACTTCAGGAATGGGACAGATAGAGGTAGTCAAAGTAGGATCCAAAGAGAAGGCCATGTTCTACAACTTCCATGCAAGGGCCAGGAGCTACTGAGACTACACAATAGTAGAGCCATTAGTAGTAGTACTGAGAGCCGAGAGAGCAAACAGAAGGGATGTCAAAGGGGGCTAGAAGTTCAAAGGTCCGGCTGATTGGATTCCTACAGAGGAGGCAACCACAGCCAACTTTGGGTCAAGGGGGGTTGAACTAACCAAAGGACCAGGCATTATCAGATTAAGTGTCCTTGTGGTGGTCACAGTAATTGCCTTAGTTGTGGGCTCTAGACCAATTAGGGTCTTCCAGTATCTTGAAATTGAAGGGTAGGGAACTCCATGTGCCTGAAAGTGGCTGTCATGGAGAACAAATGAAGTAATAGATGTCAAGATGAGAGAGGAAGGAGGGGTGGAAACAGAGACCCCCTCTGAAGCAACAGGTACACAGATCTTAGAAACTCGCTGGGCCATAATGAATCGCAAGTGAGTAAGGATGGGGATGCGATTGCAAATCAGGGGACGACACTTACGAGGAGCTATTGTCGAAAGCTACAGATAGCTCGAGGAAAGACAGTCGAGAACAATGCCTCAAGACTGATGTTATTGAAAGGATCTCCAAGGCTCTAGCCTAGGAAGTTGCACACGGAACACTATGATCAAAAAAAAAAACTAGTCTGTGAGTGAAGAAAAGATTGAGACAAAACAATAGAAGAAACATGTAAGCTATGCAATTGTTTGTTAGGATGGCATGAATGGCACACATGCACATGGATGCTCCTAATATGCACTCTCTCACCAAGTATGTCTCGTCTGGAGTTGACCACACAAGACGCACTCATGGGTTTAGGTTTTGACTCTGGTTAGAAAAGTAAGGCTCCCGTTCTAAATCCCGACCAAAGCACAGATAGTGAACGAGTGGTGCATTGAGGACCTCGACTCTCGTAGTAGCAAAGAGCTATACCCTTTACTAACATCGACACAACCCCAAACAAAGGGGGGATAGAATGGCAACACGTCCTACACTGAAACCAAAGAACGAGGAACTAGAATTGTCCTTCGCAGACTGTGGGTAGACACAAGAGAGGAGAAGATGCATGCTTTCTAAAATGATCATTCATGTAAATATGCTTGGTGTCTTTTACTTGCGCTTTATTAAACCAAAGGGATTGTGAGCATTTGTCTCTAGTTATGCCTTATTATTTGTTCATCTGAATTTGTGTGTTTTATTTTAACTAGGAAGGTAGGCAACCATGTCTCTACTCTCCTAATCATGGTAAATACAAAAATGGAAGAAAACACACAATCATGGCATCCAAACACTCAACCAACAAGCAAAAGGCATGAGCATGGCATGTGCTAGTGTTGTGTTATTGGGTAGGTGAAAAAAGGAAGCAAGTGTCGTAACAAAAGGCATGAATCCGGTCATCTGCATGTGTTGTGGCATAGCAATCGTGTAAAACGACAAAAAAACAAGTACAGTCAAATATGTACAAACAAGTAGGACAAGCAAACAAACACAAAGCATATAAAACAACACCAAGCAAGCAAGAAAACCAACACAAAAGCTAGAATCTAGTTATCCTCAGTAGAGTCGTTAGTTCCTGTGACCATGCTGCTGTGAACTCTACATGACTCCTTGGTGCGTGGAAACACACGAGGAATCCCGATATGGTCATGGCAAAGATGGTGAATCCGAGGAAGAAGACTCGACTCAGAAACACCAAAGAAGGATAAGAAAAGGATAAGGAAAAGGAGTTGCCACCTAGTCTTTTAATGAAAAGACAAGGAAAACCAAACACAAAGAAAACCAAAAGAAATCAATGCAAAGACACATGTGTGCTCCGTGCCTAATGGATGTAGTGTGCAAATTACTGCGGGCCAAAGAAAGAGTAAGGATTCTTATTACACATGGGGAAGGTGTTAGGCACCCCCATATGCCTGACAAATTCGATCTTTCAAGGTTAACCGCATGCTCATGATCTAGTGTGTGTTTGCTTGTCTACTCCTAATGCACATGCCGAAGATGAAAGCAAAAACATGACAAATCTCTAAGAAAATAATGAATAAAAGAGAAATGAAAAGGAAAATAATACAAGGGTCAATGTAGGCATTGAAAATACCACTTTACTGTATGCCCTTAGGCAATGAGGAAAATCATGAAAATCAGAAATGTTAAAAAAGTGTCTTGCAAAAACAGCAGAAACTAGGAAAATCAAATAAGAAAAAAATAATCCTTATTCGGATCCATGTTGGCATTGTCAAGCCTGTTAATGTACGCCCACCAGTGATGAAAGTCTAAATCAAATCATAATATCATGAGAAAATCATGAAAATTAGAAATTCAAAGGAGAAATGATAAAATTGCAAAGAAAGGGCATTTTTGGCAAATCATGCCAAAAGATCAAATGCCCCAAGATTGAGTGGGCGTTTCCATGGAATCCCAAGGAAATCCAAGAAATCAAATATCAGTCAAATCAAGAAACCAAGAATCAGTTATAACCACCTGGATCTCTAGGCCCTACGTCGACGATTTTCGCCAACTAATTCTGTTAGCTGAAACCGTCGCTATAACAGCTAGCTTCTCTCACCTGAACAGATCGCCAACTTCCTCCGCTATCAGGAACTACATGACCCGCAATCTATCCAGCGACTGAGCACCGATCAAATCGTGGCACTTCCGGCATGCATTGCTTGAATATCAGCCGGAGGTGCTAGAGGAAGGAGTATGGAAGATTCCTGGTCGTCTGGGCTGAAGAGTGGCACCATGAGCTTCTCTCCCCATCGACCTCATCGGAGGAAACTCTGGCCGATTCTGGCAGACGTCGACGTGGCCAGGGTGAGCAGTTTCAGCACCTAGGAAGCATGCTCGAGTGATGAAGAGGTTTCACCGATGATTCTACTGCCAGGCAGAAACTCCTGCTGTCCTTTTTGAGCTCGTCGACAAGGTCTCCAGCGTTCACAAAGCTTCACCGTCGATCCTTGCTTAGGATCAAAGAGGAGCGGAGGTAGAGAAACAAGCGCTAGAGGAGCTGAGGCAACGTAGCAAAGCAAGACTACAGGCCTCCACTGTGGAAGACCGGATGGATTCCTCTACCTACCTCTCTCACCGGTGCAGGCATCGATTGTCCTCATCTGAGGGCGTCAAGCGTTGTCCATAGCTCAAGAAGGCATGGGAGGAAAGGTGGAGGAAGAATTGTGCACGTCATTCATAGAAAGGCTACAAATTCCCTCCCTAATCAACAGCTCTAGATCGAAGAAGATGGAAAAGAGAGCAAACGTCAAAAGTTTATTCCCAACTAGCCGTGTGCTCAAACGATGTTAAAACGATGACAAGGAAGAGTATGGAACTTACATATGGTCTGTCATGCTTCGTTGGAAGCTTCTCTGAGCTCGAGCGTCGTCGACCGTGGCTGAGCTTTCCATTAGAGGTAATGACACTGGAGCTGGATCACCGAAGGAAGCCTAGAGCTGGAATGCTTGGGAGCTAGTTGCAGTGGTGGCGATCCTTCTTCTCTGGAGTGGCGCCAAAGAGTTTAAATAGGCAATGGAGATGAAATGAGGCCATGGATGCGTAACGGTCTCTGGCGGACAGTGCTGATGAATTTCGAAAGCCTGAAATGGTGAATTCACTACCAAATTAAGGGCATAATGGTCCCTGGAGATGAAAGGAACGAGGCTAGGCTCAATCCTGGCCGTCACTAGTAGAAAAACAAGAAATTAAGTAGCAACAAAGACTTCTCTACCCTTCAGCACTTAAACCGGGCATTCCACTAGTGAAATCCAATGCTTACTTTCTCCAGCTATATTCGCCATTTACTATCGCCACATATAACCAATTGGAACTTCCGCTTGTCCCAATGAAAGTCAGTCATGTAGCCTTTGAGCCCATTGACCACTTACAATGGAACAACTGGAAACCAATGGCAGTCATGAACTCTATCGAGATAGCTCCAAGATCACACCCTCTCTTCTCTACATTTGTTCATACCTTCCTATAAAATCCGAGGTGTCTACAAGAAGCCTAGGAGAGGACCATCTAGTCTTTGCTTGCCCAGAATGAAGTTCTAGAAGGAGAAACACCTAGACTCTATCCACCAAGAGTGGAAACCTAGGAGAGGACAATCTAGTCTTTACCCTCCCGGAACGAAGATCCAAAGAGTAACACCTAGACTCCACCAACTTGAAACGAAAGCCTAGTAAAAGGACCATCAAGTCCTCGCCGACCCAGAATGAAGATCTAGAAGGAGAAACACCAAGACTCCACTTGCCATAGTGGAAGCCTAAAAGAAGATCATCTAGTCTTCATTCACCCAAAACAAAGATCTAGAGCGAGAAATACTTAGACTCTGCCCGCCAGGAATGAAAGCCCACCTGGGACGAAGATTTAGAACGAGAAACAACAAGAATCTGTCCTTCTGGAACGATGATCTAGAAGGAGAAACATCTAGACTTTGCACACCCAAAATGGATGCCAAGGGCTTGACGATCTACTCTTCGCTTGCCCAGAACGAATATCTAGAAGAAGAAACACCTAGACTCTGCTAGTCCCGAATGGAAGCATAGGAGAGGACCATCTAGTCTTCGTCTGCCTAGAATAATGATTTAAAAGGAGAAACACCTAGACTCCTCCACCCAGAATGGAAGCCTAGGAGAGGACCATCTAGTCTTCGCCCGCTGATAACGAAGATGAAGAAGGAAAAACACCTAGAATTCGCCTACCCGGAACGGAAGCCTAAAAGAGGACCAACTGTCTTCGCCAGCTTGGAATGAGGATCTAGAAGGAGAAACACCTAGGCTCCTCATGCCTTGAAAAGAAGCCTAGGAGAGGACCATCCAGTCTTCATCTCAACGGAACGAAGATCCAAAAGGAGAAACACCTAGACTCTGCCCACCTAGAACAGAATCCTAGGAGAGGACCATTTAGTCTTCTCCCATCCAAAATGAAGATCTAGAAGGAAAAACACCTAAACTTTTCTTACCCAGAATGGAAGCCTAGGAGAGGACCATTTAGTCTTCACTTGCTCAGAATGAAGAACTAGAGGGAGAAACACCTAAACTCCGCCTGCCCAGAATGAAAGCATAGGAAAGAATCATCTAGTCTTTGCCCTCTTGGAATGAAAATCTAGAAGGAGAAACACCTAGACTCCACGTGCTATGAACAGAATCCTAGGAGAGGACCATCTAGTCTTCACTCCACTAGAATGAAGATTAAGAAGGAGAAACACCAAAACTCCACCCACTCAAAATGGAAGTCTAGGAGAGGACCATCTAATCTTTGTCTGCCTAGAACGAAGATCTAGAAGGAGAGACACCTAGAATCTGCCCACCCAAAACAAAAGCTTGGGAGAGGACCATCAAATCTTTGCTAGCCCAGAACAAAGATCTTGAAGGAGAAACACCTAGACTCCGCCCACTTGAAACGAAAGCCTAGGAGAGGACCATATAGTCTACGCCCACCAGGAACAAAGATCTTGAAGCAGAAACACCTAGATTCTGCATGTATGGAATGGAAGCCTACGACCATCTAGACTTTCCCCACTTGGAAAGAAGATCAAGAAGGAGAAACACCAAGACTTTGCCTGCCTGAAACGGAAGCCTAGGAGAGGACCATCTAGTCATCACCTACTTAGAACGATGGTCTAGAAGAACTCTACCCACCAGCAACGGAAGCCTAGGAGAGGACTATCTAGTCTTCGCCTGCTTAGAACAAAGATCTAGAAGGAGAAACACCAAGACTCTGCGCCTAGGAATGGAAGCCTAAGAGATGACCATCTAGTCTTCGCCTGCTAGGAATGAAGATCTAGAACGAGAAACATCGAGACTAAAGCCACCTGGAACGGAAGCCTAGGAGAGGACCATCAAGTCTTTGACTACCCAGAATGAAGATCTAGAACGAGAAACACATAAACTCCATCTGCCCACAATAGAAGCCTTGGAGAGGGCCATCAACTCATCGCTCACCAGGAACGAAGATCTAGAAGGAGAAAAACCTAGACTACACCCACCTAGAACGGAAGCCTAGGAGAGGACCATCTAGTCATCACATGCCAAGAATGAAGATCAAGAAAGAGAAACACCTAGACTCTGTCCACTAGAAATGGAAGCCTAGGAGAGGACAATCTAGTCTTCACCCACCTAGAACGAAGATCCAAAAGGAGAAACACCTAGACTCCGCCAACCTGGATCGGAAGCCTAGGAAAGGTCCATCGAGTCCTCACCAGCCCAGAACAAAGATCTAGAAGGAGAAAAACAACACTCCACTTGCCTTGAATGGAAGCCTAGCAGCGGACCATCTAGTCTTCATCCACCGGAAACAAAGATCTAGAACGAGAAACACCTAGATTCCGCCTGCCAGGAACGAAAGCCTAAGAAAGGACCATCAAGTCTTCGCCTACCTGGAATGATGACCTAGAACGACAAACAGCAAGACTCCGCCTTTTCGGAACATTGATCTAAAAGGAGAAACACTTAGACTTTGCACACCTGGAACGAAAGCCAAGGAGGTGACCATCTACTCTTCGCCCGCCCAGAATGATGGGGGCACGAATCCAGTGAGTGATTCGTGCCTTGGTGAGTGTAGATTGATTGGCCTAGGTCTCTTCTTGCTCCTCCTCCACTCTAGAAGCCATTCCTCCACCATAAAAGCCACTAGAAGTGAGCTACTGGACACAATCCCACTGTCGTCGGAGAAGACGACCCCTGGAAGGAGTCGACGAGGTGCCTCCTGCCTCATAGCTCCCCTCCTATCATGGGGACACCTTCCTTTCGTCTCCCTTTGGACTCCTGAATCCATAGGACTCTGCTTTGAGCCCCGATCGTGTCCCTTAGTCGTTGTTGCTGGAGTCAACACAGAGCTCAATTGGGAGGGGGGAGAGCGGTGCCATCCTTGCTTTTGAACCATGGGAAATTCCCCCCTCTACACCATCGAACCTCCAAGAGCCTAGGACCGCGCTCCATCACCTCTAGTAGCCTTTTCTTCTCCGAGCCCATCGTCGAAGTCGCGACGCTGGCGAGGGAGGTGGGAGTAGGCCTCTGACCAGTAGCTGCTAGATCAGAGCCATTGAATATTCCCCCTTTTATTCCCTCTTGCTCATAGAGTACTTGGATGCTAGATCAGGCATCGAGGAAGCCTTGAATGGCATCCCAGATGGTTGTCGATGGCGAGGTATAGTCGTCAGTGGTCGTCGATTCTTTTTTTTTTTTTTTTAAACTTCTTTTAGAATAACTTCATTTCTTTTCTTGTGTTTGCATTTAGGTCCTTTTATTTTGCATTTAAGTCCCTGCATTAGTTTTTTAATCATTTTAATAATGTTTTGTTTTGTAAAATTGCAGTGTGATCCTTATGAATTTCCTTTAATATTTCTCATGCTTTAAATTTTGACATAAAATCCTCTAATTTAGTTTTCATTCATTTTAAGTCCATAATTTGTACATAAAACCCTGAACTTCATTAAAATTGTTCTAAATGAGTGATTTTCTGGCACAATTACAAACCTAACACTAAAGATTCAAATTTTTACACAAATGTGCATAGAATTTCATTTTAAACCCGGAACCTCACTAAATTTACACTGAATGCATGTAATCTTGGCCGATGCATCCCAAGTGATACCAGTGCAGCCGGCAGAGCTGCAGGAGGACTTGACTATGGTTAATAATGCAGTACCGCTACTGGACAGGAAAGAGCAAGTCCTCAGGAATAGAGTGATTCCATTGGTGTTAGTTCAGTGGCAACACCATGGTACAGAGAAGGCTACCTGGTAACACGAGATGGACATCCAGAGACAGTACCCGTACTTGTTTTGTTAGAGATGAATTTCGAGGACGAAATTCTTTTAAGGGGGTAGGATGTGACATCTGGGCTTGTTTATCCATTTTTATTTGTAAACCATGTAATTAATTGTAATATTGCTTAAATGGTTTATTAATGGATAATCTGTTGTTTCTTGTTTGTGTGAGCTTGTGGTTGGTTGTCTGTGTGCCTGCTTGTGATATGGGACCAATGTAGGGTCCGGTTTGAGGATGCACAGTTGTCTCGATTGGTGTGCCTGTCTTTTCTTCATTTTTCCTTCTTTTTCTCCATTCCCCTTTTTCTATCTCCACGAGCCATGTGCTTCCACCTCTTTCCCCATCTTCTTCTTCCACCTGTGCCACCAGCGACGGAGGCCCGTGCCTCCCCGTCCCTTCCGACGGGAAGGATGGTCGACGCCAAGCGGGTGGTGATGGAGATAAAGAGAGGGAGGTAGGAGTGGGCAGAGGGGGAGCGTGGAGAGAATGGAAAGGAAGTTGAGGCACTAGTTGGTAGGAGGTGGTGAGCCGCTTGTGGGTTCCACCGGCCGAGGAAGTTCGTCGAAGAGCGGTGAGAGTCGTCGGGCAGCTGAGCCAGGTGCATGACCCCTTCCCCTCACTCTGTTTAGCGTTTTGTTAACAGTAGGTAAATGGCATGGAAAATCATGATAATGCATGTTAAATTGTAGAAAAATCATGAAATGAATGGGAATGTGATGTATAGCATGAGAATGTAGAGATCATGCAGTTAGGATTGATGTTTGTGGGGGAAATGTGATATTGGGGTTGAAGGCTACAGTAGCTATTCTTGAGCCCCTTCCCCTTTTGATTTTCGTTTGAACTATGTGGTTGATGGAATCATGAATGGTTTGAGGGGTTTTGAAGTAGACTTGAGGACCTACACCCCATGATTTTATGGAAATTGTTGGTGCATGTTTGGGGGGTACGATCAGGACTCCCACTTTGGACGAATTCCACCGCTGTGGAATAGGGGTGTACCCTGTCTGCGAGGAATTCGGTATGTCGAAATCATGACAGATTAAGTTAGATACCTGATTTTGGTAGACCGAAAACACCCGATCGACCGAAATAGGGGGTTTCGGCATACCGAAAAATGTTGGTATACCGAAATAGGGAATTTCGGAATACCGAATTGAAAATTCGGTATGCTGTTTTTGCCCTAAACTTGAGATGTTAAAATGTGAATTTTAATGAATGTTAAATGGTTTTAATGGTATGGTGGGTTTATATGAATGATGTTTCCCTATGTAATGACATAGAGGCATGTGGAACCCCAAACAAATGGATTTGGGTGTGGTTTTGGGTTTTAGACCCT
>JAMKQA010062966.1:0-15129 GCA_024699735.1 Posidonia australis
CATTTAGGTTTAAAGAAGTTAAACCTTGATCTTTTCTGACAGAATTGTAAAATGATTTAGTTTCATCTAGGGAATTTAAAGTAATTCCAATCTTATTGAAAAAACTATTAAACTGATCATATGAATTCCAAGTTAAAACTTGATTCAATAAATGCTTAGGATTATCTTCTAAATCAGAGGAAAATGATTCAGACATAAAAGAAGAAACCGATTCTGAAGAAGATATGTAAGTAGCAGCAGTAGAATCAACCTGAGGAGAAGCTAGGCATGTATTAGAAACATTATTACCTAGCGCATGGATGAGAGTGGGTGGTTGAGGATTTGCTGCAACCTCGATTGAGCCACCCAGATCATCACTTTCTAAACAGTCATATACAGCCAGCACCTTCTTGAACTTGGATAACGATAAATTTCTCGTTTTGATTTCCATTTCTATGAATCTAGCTGTATCTTCCTCCTTAGGAGTATGATTTGGAGAGGTGCTAATGGAAGATGTAGGGATGCTGCCTTTCTTTAAGGAGGAAGGGATGGGAGTATGGAGTAAACCAGGGGAGTTGGAGACTGTTTTAGGACTAGCAGGTCTAGTCCAGACATGTTTCCCTTCTTTAGATATTCTATTGCCCTTAGCTCCTCTCCACCCTTTGTTGCTTTTAAACTGCTTTCAAATAGGCTTCAGGCTAGTTGAATTAGAATAGCCAGAGGGGGCTTTGGCAGACCAGATTTGGGGTGGTGCAGGAGTGTTTCCCGAGGTAGAACAAAGGTCCCAACTGAGTCTAAATTTGACTGGGTAAACAAATTTACCAAAGGCAAAATATCTACAGTCTGGAATGTCCTTTCCAGGATGAGATTTTATTCTTATTCTAGCGAAACCCAGGTGTTTCACATGATCAATGGTAAGATCCACCTCCAATAGGTCAACAAAATCGGCTATCATATGACGGAATATATCAACATTCCAAAGATGATGCGGGATACCTTCTAACCTAATCCAGACACCATCCTCTTTCAGAGTACTGATCGCATTAGAGTTTAGTGTCCATGGGATGAAGGAGGCAGAAATTCGTTGCAACAGATGTCCATGCATCTTAAGTGAGTCAGTTCTAGCTTTTATAGAAGGAAAGATCAGAAGGAATTTACTGGGAGAGGAGGCCTGTATATCCACTTCAGAACCATTAGTCCAATAGGTTCGGACATGATTTTCTAATGTCTCCTTCGAAAGATTGGAAGCATGTGCCGTTACTATCGCACTGCGGGATAACAGCTGATAATGGTTGCACACAGATTCAAATAAAGGCAAGAGAGTCGGGTTCTGCGGAGAGAGGCCAGGAGGGGTCATACCGTCAGGTAGAGAAGACACGGCCTGAAAGTATTTGCATATAGCAACTGACTGAGAGGGAGATCTACATCTAAAGCAAGTACCAGAATACTTACAGGAGGCTTTAATATGACCTTTTAATCCACACTGAAAACATCTACCGTTTGACTTGCAAAAGCTTACCCAAGGAGGATCGTGTTTTTTCCTAGAAACCACCTTCCATTCGACGCTCTGTTCCTCAGGAGGAGAATGGGTGAGGGTCGAATAGCCAGTAACGCAAGGAAGGGGAAGTGCTTTAGCAGGAGATGCAAGGATTTCAAATCTCGAGTCAGAGGAGGCAAATCGTTTGCCAGTAAATGAAGGTGAAGGAGATGAGAAAGGAGGGCGGCTGGAGTTAATGTTTCTGTCAGAGAAAGACCACTTGTCCGAAATTTCTTCCGCGTGGGAAGAAAAAACGTGGGGTTCATTTAAGGTAGTGCCATTATAATTACATGAGAAAGTGGCGTTTCTTGTACTTTGACAAGAAGTTGTACAGTGCGAATTTAAAGCCTGTGTACAACCTACCGACTCTACCACAGAATTCGAAGTATCCAGCGTACTAATATCAGACCCATTAGCAATACTCAGAGGGGTTTCCAAAAAGGTATTTGTGCTATCAGAAGGGGAATAATCAGAATTAGCGAACCTAGTATCAGAAAATACAAGGGGTTTGTAATTCGTGTAATTCCAAATAGAGAGATAGGGTTTTTTTGTACGATTGGACAACTTTTCAGTGTCTCGAGAATTCCACTCTCGCCAGTAGTAGGTAGTTGAACGCCAGCGCTCCCCAACTGACATGTAGTTCGCTGGAGAAGAAGGAGGGACGAACAGAGATATTCGTCAAATGAAGAATGAATAAAGTTATCTGGAGTGCTTTTTCGATTGAGAACAGGCGATATGTCTTCCACACGCAATACTTCTTCCTGCTCCTTTCCGCCATTAAAAATGATACCAATATACAGAGAAGCATAGGATGTATATTCCGAGTAAAATTTCTCATCCAAATAACAGATCCTAAGGCATTTTATCCAGCAAAAATATATATTCCAAAAGAGAAACATATAATCTATGCTAATGTTGGGATGGTTTCCAGACAGAGACAATAACTTAGGAGAAATACCAGCGGAAACATGTAAATAAATACATCTGCTTGTCTTGCACCAGGCAAGACACATCCCATTCGACGGCTCGTCGAAAGGACAAGGGGGAGAAGAAATAGAAAGGGAACCAGAGGAGATCTCTGGTTCAGCCCTGCAGAGGGAAGTATGATCCTTCCCCCGCACGCGTACCTGCCCTTTTGTAGACGATCTGAAGTGTTTTCGAGATCGACGAGGTCGGCGAGATTTAGCCGGGGGAGACGGAGCATCGGAGAGGTCCTCTTCGAGGAGGCTCTCTTTGAAGGCAGTCCAATCAAAGCGGGTAGCTTGATGCAGCATAACAGAATGAGAGGAGCGACCGAACCCCTTCCGTAGGAGGGGACGACCGCTGAGGCGCACTTTTTTCCCATTTTTCAGCTCAAAGAACAAAAATTAGTTTCTCGTCATCCATATTATAGGCATGAAAGTAATCGTCATCTAGATTCTTCTTTTGTTCAAAAAGCTCAATGAGTAAAGAAGCATATTATCTGTACATTTCTTTCCTTTCATCCCTCTCGTAATATCTAATAATATCGGGTGCGGTGCATCTCATCTTGTTGTATCTACCACATTGTTGTATTAGGAAAGCAACTAATGAATTACAGGTGTTTATAATTGGATGATCAGCAACATCAACAAATATTGGTTTCTTGCCATGAGTCACTTTTCTCTGTGATTTTATATAATGCCTTTTTGATAGTGTTATGAGTTTGTGGTTGTGTCGACTGTCCAATTGCTCTCCTTCCACTTCAATCTGAAACAACATTTGTAATCTTATCTTATAATACCCACTTTTCTTGGCCCATTTTCATGACCTCTGTAGGTTCGACATAAATCACTAGCAATAGGAGGTTCCTTGCCTTCGACATGCGTACATATTCATTATCATTGTATGTGGTGACGCAATAGGAGGTTCAGCGTATTTATTTCCTTAGCTCTAAGTATTTGGTTTTGACTGTTTTGGCTTGTTGTCCTCATACTTATCATTACTTCATTCCTTCAATTTCGACGTTAATCAAGAGTAGGTCATGAGTTGATTCACGTACGATGAAGAATTTTTCATTATAAAACTCATACCTTGGGATGAGAAATATGTTTATAATAATTACATTTCTTTTGATAGTAGTCAATTACATAATTTCGTTGGTAGATTTTTTTTATCTTATATCAAATTATAAATAAAACTAAATAAGCCATGTCTTAGTTCCATGCCATGTTTGTTTGGATTCAACCAAAAATAATCACAAATAATTGTTGTATGTGGAATAAAATAGCATAAGAATAATACATCAACATTGAGATCAAGTAGAAAAATTATGCGGAAGCGATATAAAGTAATTAATGACAAACTAAACAAACAAACCACAAAAACATCAAATTTATGTGAAAACTCCGAAGGGAAAAAACCACAATATCCATTGGCAAGGAATCCATTATGACAACTAGGATGTAAATAATGCTTTATGATGTTATCTCTATAACTTGAGGAATATGTAAGAAAGATACAAAATTATCTCATCTAGCTAAGATGAACATTTTAGATCTTACCATTGATTGTTCCTCCAAGTCTACATGCTTAAAAAAGTAAACATCAAATATAAACGTGATCTAAAACAGTGATCGAATGTAAGAATAAGCTACTATCTTATTCTTCTTCCTCTTTCTTTCTTCTTCTTTCCTTTCTTCTCAATTTCCACCGGGTATGTGTGCAAGAATAGGGAATTAAATCTCTTGTTGCTATTCTCAATTGGGTTGGATTTAGAGCCACATGTGGCTTTAAGCCACTAATGGGCTGGATCAACATGGGCCCAACAACATTTACTCGTATTGAATTGACATATCATGTATTGATGTACACTACTGTTTTTATAGTAGAAAACATTTGAATTATTTGAGGGTTGATGACATCTAAGTTGGTAGTTGGAGGATTTTAGTCAGCTTTCTGATACTTGATGGTTGATGTCCTTAATCTTCTTGTAGTCTAAAACCTACTCACTGATAAGATAAATAGTTGCCAAGGTACTAATGGAATTTGTTGATGTTGGTATTCTTATTATTAATTATTATAGATTACGACTCCCCTTCATTGTCAGTAGTTTTTAGTTAATTGGATGTTACCGTAGTAGAGAATGCCAAAGAGAGCTGGATATACTCATTATTCACTTTTTATTCGTACTCCAAAAGAAGGCACGTGTTCTTTGTAAATATTGGTCTTGCAATGGGGAAAATGATTGGATTTTATGGTTATAAGACGGTGATTATGATGATTTTTAAGAGTGATCTTCATGTAGGATATTTCGCTCCCGCTCTCGATTCAAATTGAACAATCTCATACCAATAGTCTAAAATATCTAGGTGTTATATTTAAAGACTTAGCAAGAGTTAGGTCCAAACGGTAGAATTCCATGTAAATAGTCTAAAGACACTTGGACGAATGGTCTAAAGAGTCCTAGGTAAATAACCTAAAGACGCTCAAGCAATTGATTGAACAAGTAACGTCAATCAAACGCCCAGCACAATCTCTGACATTAGGATTGATTAAGCACCCAGCACAATCTCCCACACTAAGGCCGACCGAGTGCCCAACACGGACATCCTTCAACAGGATGAATTGAGCGTTATACTCGAGCGAGCTCCCCAATAATGATGTGTGGCCCCGATCAACGTTCTAAAGTCTTCAAACGTCATGCTTCTCATACCTTGACAACACACCAAACAGTATGGCAACGCTGGACACACTAGACAATATGACAACTCTTGTATGTTGTATCACATGACAGACTTGACAGAGTAGCCTAACACACCTGACACAGCTGTCTAACACATATTATTACATATGGCTCTCCTGTCAGAGCTTGACATGCATTCAGATCATCAATGTCAAGAGACATGTTCCTCAATGATCTCCAACTGCCACTCTTACATATAAATACACCTAATTAAATGCTTGTGAGGGATTTCGACTCTCTCGCTTTCTTAAATTTGTTCTTCTCTCACTAATTTAAACATCGAAACATCGAAACATCTTCAATCAGTTCATGACTTTCTCTCGTTAGTCAAGGTCCTCTGACTTTCTCTTCTGTTTTGTAGACCCGTGTGAACAAGTTCAACAACTCTGAACTAACACCAATCTAAGATCGAAAAGCAACACTACATGGACCAAGAGAAGGGCAATATCAGGCTCGATACTTTACGAGTGATGAAATTGTTACGTAGTTACAAGATTATAGGTCACTCCATTCTCTGTCAATGATTTCGAGCTGGATTTTATAATTTACTAAGAAATTAAACGTACAAAACATTAACATCGAAATCAATTAGAAAAATAATACGAATGTGATATAAAACAATTCATGACAAACTAAACAAGTAAATTACAAAAACATTAAATTTACGTGGAAACTCCGAAAGGAAAAAACCACAAAACGTACTGGCAACGAATCCATTATCACAACTATGATGTAAACAATGTCTTCTCAAATTCTGTCTATGACTTGAGAAATATACAATAAAGATACAAAATTATCTCATCTAGGATGAAAATCCTAGATCTAATTACCAACTCTTTTCTCCAAGTCTATACATTTAGAAAAATAGATATCGAATACAAACATGATCTAAAACAATGATGAAATACAAGAATAGACTCTTATCTGCTTCTTTCTCCTTTTTGGTTCATCTTGTTGTTGTTGTTGTTCTTCTTCTTCTTCACACTAAACAGCGAATTAAATCTTCTCTTGTCGTTCATTTATATCTGATGTCATCAAGTAGCCACGTGAGCGGTACATGTGGTTTTAAAGCTACTAATGGTCTGGATCAAGCCCAACAACATTTATTCGTATTGAATTCACATATCATGTATTGATGTACACTACTTTTATAGTAGAAAATATTTGAATTAATTGAGGATTGATGACATCTACGTTGATAGTTGGAGAGTTTCGGTCGACTTTCCAATACATGATGGCTGGTGACCTCCTCCTCCTCATCCTCCTCCTTTTTCTCCTCCTTGTAGTCTAAAACCTACATGCCGGTATGATAAATAGATGTCAAGGTATTAATGGAATTTGTTAATGTTGGGTTTCTCATTATTAATTATTATAGATTAGGAGTTCCAGTCATTGTCATTAGTTTTTAGTTAATTGGTTGTTATTGTATCAAAGAATGACTAAGAGAGCTGGATATAGTCATTAGTCACTTTTTATTCTTAATCCAAAAGAAGGCACGTGTTCTTCGTAAATATTAGTCTTCCCAAAACCAAGGTCGTATAGGAGGCTATATGTAAGACAAGGATGGTGGTAAAATCAAAATTTACACAAATTTTCTAACATGTCTTGTGATCTGATCGGTGGCTGCGTACTCTTCCCATATGATTAAGGTTTCTATTTCAAATGTCTTCGTTGGTTCTTTAAATTTCTAACAATGGCACTGGAGATTAGAAGATCTCCAGAGGTAGAGGTGGACGACGATATTTTATGCACAATGAGGGAAAACGATGGAAAAAGAATTCCAGTTAAAATGGTATGAGAAAAATCTTTGCTTGGTTACGATTTACGATTTATGATGTATTTTGAGGTTTCTCTTTCATATGGAAAGGTTTGTTCTCTGAAACCGTGAAGATTAATGGAGGTTTGCAAAGTAAAAGGTTGTTGGCTACGTAGTATTGCAGTTACATATGCGCGCTTCTTCTGGATGATGCTGTTGCCGTCTCTTCTTTTTTTCCGTGAATTTTTATGCATATCTTACGATTCGAACTCAGAGTAAGTTTAAAATTCTTCCCGCTGTTACAATGAACCGTCTTTCAAAGTGAAAACTATCGGTCCTCGAGTTGAACGGAAAGCGAAAAAGACGTGGCAGGGAAAAAAGCAAGCAAAGCTAACGAGGAGGAGGAGGAGGAGGAGGGAAAAAAGCAACCAACTATTGACTCCAAAATCTACAATGAAAATGAGGAAGACCAAGTAGAAGGAGATTGATAATGATAAATCTCCGTGGTGTCCAGTCATGATTTTACACAGACACAGACACAGACACATATTCCAATATGCATGCTTCTCTAAAATGACCGACCCAAGTCTGACCTCTAATCTGCTTTTTCGACTTTCCCATGAAGTAGTTTTTGAAATAGGCATTATAAAAAGCTAAATCACCAGTGTATTTGCTATATATTTACTATTATAATAAATGATAGTATAAGTGTACTGCACCAGTGTGGGGCCTCCTAATTAATTTAGGGTAAGGGAGGAAGGCTGGCCGCTGCTTGTCGGAGCCACAGACACCTTGAACAGCACGCCAATCACCTCCTCTGCCTTTTGCACCTTAAACCAGAGAGAAATTGTTTCCTCACACCGTTGCTTCCATCCATGATCCCTCTCTTCTTGTTTCCGTCTCGGAACATTTCCTTCCTTGTGTTGTTGTTATTGTTATTATCATACCAAACAAACAAATCTGCTCTTGTTTGTTTTGTTCTCGGGTAACACCTTTAAAACCCTGCAACACCTTTAAATCTCTTCCATCCTCTTCTTCTTCACACAAGAACCCAAAAATTATAAATCCGGTCTTTATTTTAATATCGATTCGTCGTGAATCCATGGCGGCCACCAAGTTGTCAACTTTGATTCAGAGGAGCAACCATAGGATGGTAGCGATCCTCGTCTACTCGGTGTTGGAGTGGATCCTGATTTCTCTCCTCTTCCTCGACTCCTTCATCTCCTACCTCGCCTACAGGTTTGCTTCTTCCTTCGGCCTCAAGACCCCCTGCCTCTTCTGCTCACGGCTGGAGCACCTCTTCCACCCTGAAAAAGGCCGCAACTCCTACAGGGACCTCCTCTGCGACGACCACGCCGCCGAGGTCTCCCTCCTAGGCTACTGTTCCAACCATCGGAGGCTCGCCGAGGCCACCGATATGTGCGAGGAGTGCTCCTCCTCGCGCCCGGGCGCGCCCATGGGCCACGACGTCCAGCATCCGGCAGTGGCGTTGTTGTCGTTGATCAAGAGCGAGAGAGAAGGGAAGGACCTCAACTGTTCCTGCTGTCATGTGCCGTTGGAGAGTGGCTTCTACTCGTTGGATTTGCCGCTCAAGCCTTCGTGGGTATGTGATACCCAAATCGGAGATTCGATTCAGGAGAAAGGGGACGTGGAAGGTGGACAAACGAATGATCGTTGTCTTCGCTCAAAGGTAGTTGAGGGTAATGAAATTCGTCCTCCTGCCGCCGCCGCCGCCGCTGCTGTGGGAGGAATCCTTGATTACTACCAAGTATGTGATTCTCAGGAGCGCGTTGTTCCTGTGGAATTGATCGATTCCGCTACATTGGATACTCGGAATTCGTTTGCAGCAGAAGCAAATGAGGTTAGACGCATGGACCCGTTTCTGGATTTGATCACAGCTTTTGGTGATAATAAGAGGCTTCTGCTTGCACCCGCTGATCAATCTGCTGGGGTTATGTGCAAGCAACAGATTCATGGACATGAAGAACCTCAGACAAAGTCTGAGGATAGCAATATTGCAGTGGAATCAGCGCCGTTGGTTGTAATAGAAAGAGAGCAAGAGCAGGTGTTAGGTATGCAGCCCCTTTTCTAATGGAATTATTCAGGGAACGATTGCTATTCATTTTCTGCTTGTGTTATACAATATAATTATGAATACATAATTCCATCCATTCTAAGGAATCAATCATGAACCCTAAGATTAAGGCCAATTACATCTTTAACTACTAGGCATACTGATTCTTTTTCTCGGCTGCGTCTAACTAGTGTTGTGTCTTCTTCGGGAATTATTTACTTCTTATATTCTCAAAATAATCCTGAATGCCAAACAGATTCTGAAGATGGTGGTAAAACTGATAGTGAGGCTAATTATGAGGTTACCATTGGAAGTGAAATCTGTGATCAGGAACATATGCATGAATCTCAACTTCTGGAACATATTTCTCCATTAGTTGGACAACTTTATCAATCTACAGAAATCTGCGAGGGACTTGAAGACAATGGCCTAGGTACAACCCGTATTTTAGATTTTGTCTCCTCCTTGTGTATACTTAATTGAAGATTTTTTTTCATTAATTAGTCCACATAAAACGTTTTCGCAAATGATGTTACGGGTTTTGAAGATAATTCTATGATGGATGTCGAGGCTAACCAAAAAAAGGATTTGCGGAGTGAATTCTGTGATGTGGAACAGACTGATAACCCTCAACTTCCTCATTTAGCTGCTCTAGTCGACATGTCTGCTGAAATTCATGATCAAGCTGAAGATAAAGGTTAATGTGCAACCCTCGATCCCATCCATTCGAGTGTTCAGCTTTTAGAGGCTCGTTTTCTGTTGGCACTAACTTGGTCCTTCTCTATGCTGGATGATATTGTAGATTCAAAAAAGAATGATAAAACCTATGGTGAGGATACTCGTGAGGCCTCAGTGGAAACTGAATTCAGTGATCTGGAAAATGTTGACAATCACGAACTTCAGGTCCCAATTTCTTCGTCAAGTACGTTCTGACCCCCACAACTTCCTTCAGTGTTTTTTTGGCATATCATTTTCTTCTTTTTTTGCATCAACTTTTGACCCTATTTTGATTATGAATGTTACAGCTTCTGAGGCCACCAGAATAATTGATCTTGAAGATACCTGTGAGGTCTCATTCAGTAATGAAATCTGTTGTTGCAAAAAACAAATAGATGATGATCCTCAGCTTCAGGAGCAACTTCCTCTATCATTTGGTGATTCTGGCAATTCTAGTGGTATTTATGATGAATCTGAAGTCATAAGACAACGTAAATCCTTTTCATGCTTCCATCTAGAGATTGAACATCGGCAACACAATCTGTATTCTAAAACATCTTTAAATGATACCACAGTTTCTGATGGTGAAGGTAAAACTGATCATGATGATAACTGGGAGGGACCAGTCAGAAATGAAATGTGTAATCAGGATCAGATTGACCAGTCTCAACTGCAGCAGCCACTTTCAACAGCAGTTACACAGCTTGAAGGAGGGGTCCATGGTACGAAACAATTCTAATTATTTTTTCTTATTATATATTATCCTCATTTTGTTGACTGCCATCAAATTCCTGTGTATGGTTTCACAATATTTAGGTACCTACAATTTATATTTATATGTTGAACAGTGTCTGTGGTTGAACCTCTGAATGCTGTGGATCATGGAGTAAACTGTCAGCTATCAACAAGCCCACAACTTAACGAAACAGAGGAAGAGAGAGCACCTGAGACACCAAATTCTTTGGAAGGTATGTATAATTTCCACAAAAGATTTTTGTTTGATAGGAAAGATAGTGGCGCTGAGTCCATGGATGGAAGTATTGCAAGTGAAGTTGAAGTCAGTGAGGTTTCAACGGTAGATCAACTGAAGGCTGCACTGAAAGCTGAACGCAGGGCTCTAAGTGCCGTATATGCTGAGCTGGAAGAAGAGAGGAGTGCTTCTGCAATAGCAGCCAACCAGACAATGGCGATGATAACTAGGCTTCAAGAAGAAAAGGCTGCAATGCAGATGGAAGCATTGCAGTATCAGAGAATGATGGAAGAACAATCAGAGTATGACCAAGAAGCTTTACATCTTCTCAATGATCTCATGATGAAGAAAGAAAAGGAAAAACAGGAGCTAGAAAAGGAGTTGGAAATGTATCAGAAGAAAGTTCTTCTTTACAAGGCTAAGGAGAGGAGGACGAAGAGTGCAAATGCCACTGGAAGGAGTGGCACTTCTCCTGCTTCATCTAGTGCTGAGGACAGTGATGACCTCTCTGTTGACCCTAATGAAGGTGAAGAACATCTGTATGGCCTTAATGAAAGCGGTAATAGCACCCCAGTTGATAGTATTTTTATTTCTGGGGCACATCATGAACATACAAAGCATCTCAATACTCTTAATGAGTCATTAGCTGATTTCGAGGAAGAGAGAATCTCCATTCTCGAGGAGCTCAAGGTGTTGGAGGAAAAACTTTTCGCAATGGATGAGGGAAAAGATTTCCATGTAGAAGACTCGCCAGAGAATAACAATTTACTACAGGAAAATGGTCATGGACTTTATTATAATAAGGAATTTCAAAGCACTGAGGTCAAGGGAAACAATGGCAGTAACAGGAATGTTTGCTGTAATGGTAAGAGACTTCTTCCTCTGTTTGATGCAACCCTTAGTGAAAATGAAGACAGCCTCAAGGACCATGAGCTGATGGACGTTTCACGAGATTTAGTATCTAAGCTTACGCCAGAACGAAAGAATCATGCTATCACAGAGGAAATGGATCATATCTACAAGAGACTGCATGTTCTTGAGGTTGACACAGAGTTTTTAAAGCACAGTATAAGATCCATGAGGGACGGAGGTAAAGGATTGGATCTTCTTCTAGAAATCTTGCAGCGTCTTCGTGATCTGAGAAATTTGGATCTCTGCATCAGAGATACTGGCAATGATCTTGCTTCATTCTCCATTTGAGCAGGAGAATTCCCACGGTATGCAAAACAATTAGTTTATATCCTATGGTTACTTAAATTTGATGCTTTAGCAGATGAAATCACTTCTATCAATTTTGCATGGCCTTTTGCTTTCCCACTGACATTTGGATGGAATTAACATTGCATATATATCCCATGCCAATTTCTTTTGATAGAATTTCCCATCCAATATGAATCTTACCTCACATTCCTCATCAGTGTAATCATGAAATGCGGGGAATTAACTTTCAGTAGAAGCTTTAACTCATCTGATTTCAACTAGTATCTGGATCGATTGATGAGTTCTTCTTTACTAATAGGTACATGTCGCTTACTTAATTTGGCTGGTGGAGTATGGGCATTAGGGAAAGTAGATTCATGCATTACTAATGCATGTCTGAAGATGGCTGAATGCAGGAATGATGACCAGGAGGGAGGAGGCCTCTTGTTCTGGTCTCTTAGTTTGTTGCACTAGGTCTTTTTCTCCTTTTTGTTGTGTGCCGGCAGCGAAGCAGGCTGCAATAGGAGTCTGCCTTGCAATACCCAAGTTTTTTTGTGGGTACTTTCTTTCTTTTTCTTTTTTGCCTTTCTGTGGGGGTCCATCACATTTCCTTTCCAAAATGGCAAGTTGGGTGAGGCGGAGGTTGGTGGTAGGTCAATCCCTTATGTAATGTAGGTGTGCAGGAAAACATGGCTTGGAGAGCTGGAGATGCCATATATAATCCAGTGCCAGGTACGCAACCATTCAAAAGGTTGAGAAAAAGACACAAAGTAGAAAGTTAGTGGCCTTTTCTTTTCTTTTCTTTTCTTTTTCTTTTTTCTCTTTAGGATAGATGAGCGAAGCTGTATGAGTTTCTTAGTGACTTTTTGATAATATAAAAGATTAAAATGCCTGTATTTGTGTAAGATGCTAGTATTGTATGTGTGAATCATGATTCGGTGTCGTTTGATGAGATGTTTTTGTGGGTATTGTTTTTTTTTTTTTTGGTGTATCTGAGTTTCTGTGAAAAAAATCCATTACAATGAGTTTTTTTCTCTAGTTGAAAAAAGAACATCGATGTAAGCGTCAGGGAAAAGAAATGTCATTGTTAAATAAATTGTAAAAAATTGATAAAATATTAATTTGGTGGTTTAAAAACCACCAAACATACAGACCCAGAATCTATGAGGTGGTCGGTAATATGTTGTGGTCTACGACACCATTCATTGCACGTGCATCAAGTTGTCGAGCAAGAGTTTCTTTGCTTGCCACTAGATGTGTGTGCGTATGTATAACAAATAATGTACCAACTTTAAAGAATTAGTATCTGTAGTTTGTCATAATTAAGTGTTTGAGTGTAATATATATCAATTAGTGTTTACAACAAAAAAAACTTTAGAGAACTAGTTGCATTTACATAAGGTTCTATTTGGTAAAAGTTTTTCTTTGGAAGTTATGGTAGTCATATAGTTTTATTAAATATTATTACTTTTTTAGAATACGTAGTTTTTGAAATAATGAAGGTATGATAGTTCTTAATCAGAAGTTAGTTTATATATTTGAATTTAAAAGTTAAAGTTCTATCAAATGATCTTAGTCAAGCAAACTTGGTTTAAATTCAAGTGCAATTGCTGTAAAAAAAAAAAAAGCAGTTGAATTATGATATAAAGATATTATATCATGTCAAAATGGAGAGGCAAATGGAAAAACCAATAGGATGTGATTCTCCTGTATAAATATTATTGCATCACCATTCTTAATTAAACAACGCAGAGATGGTACAAGAGACACAAAATTAGTGGAGGCATGAATCATACAACCACAGGATATGTGCATCCATGTAATATTAAAAAGAACATCTCTGTAACAGACTTGGGAAGATCACATTTGTGATACCCAACCCGCGTATGCGTATTTATGCATAAATAGGAATATCCGATCATGTCCTTGGTTGGGTTTGTCTTCTCTCTCTGTATGCAGTTGGCTTCTCTCCTCCTCTGTTTCCTCTCCTGGTCTGCGTTGGTTCTATCTCTCTTCTTAAGTCTCTCCCCTCTCTTGCTCTCTCCGTCCTTCCAAGCGGCTTCCCCTTTTATAAACTCCTGCAGGATGCGGTGCAGGAGAATGGAGAAGGTGAGTGCAACACGTAGGACTCTCATTTCTCCTCTACTTTGAATCTTTCAAAGTTACTGGTCAATAACAGGATCCAAGAATAATTTTGCTCTTAACTCGTTACACGTATACCTTCGTCCATGTAAAATAGATTGATCAAGAAAGTCTAACCGTTAATGGACGGACTAGTTGCAACAAACATCATTAGCAAGCAACCATGACTTCCGCCCACTACCATAACCAATCCAAAAGGAGAGAAGCTATCAACGGTCTTGACGAGAGATATTGATCTCATCTTTTCTTTCTATGTAACACCTACATAACAACTTAATTTTTTGATCACGTTTTGTTGGCACATATGACATTTATTAGAATCGACATCAGCATAGAAATTGTCACACTTCAATAATATACTTAACCATTTATATGAATTGTTAATGATCTTGCCCCTAGCCATGGAAATCAGGTCCAGGCCTGGGAAAAGATTACGTGGGTCGGACCGGACTAGGTCTGTCGTGGGTCGTGGGCTATACTGGGCCTAACAGGTAGACCCCCCAAGGTCCACAGAGTAGGCCCAATTTGGCCCACGAAACTCCCAGGACCGGTGCCTGAACAGTAGCTTTAAAAAAAAAAAACGGGCCAGGCCTAATGGCCCGCCCTTTTAAGAAAAAAAAAAAAACTGCAACGGTGCAAATGCAACGGCTGGAATTTTGTTTTATGGTTGTTGCATTTGCAACTGCCATTTTTGTTTTTCGTTTTTTTTTTTTAAATCAATACTTTTAACCTATAAATACTCCCTCAAACCATTCATTTTTCTTCACAACTTAATCTTCTCTTCTACAACTTTCTCAACTACAAATTTCTCCTAATTTTCAAAAGAGGATTTTCAAGTGAAGATTTCACTGTTTGGCTTTGGATTCTGCCCGGTCTTCTGCTCTCCAGACTCCAATCTCCACACGACAGTAGTTGAGCCAGCAACATCAAAATTTCTTTACTTCTAATCCCTCCAAATTCTTTACTTCTAATCCCTCCATTTTTGGGTTTTGGTTTTTGTGGGTTAAGGGTTTTATTATTTAATATTCATTTTTTAATATTAAAATGGAAA
>JAMKQA010062968.1:0-20233 GCA_024699735.1 Posidonia australis
GCTCTGATACCACTTGTTGTGCCGAGTGGTGAAGAGAAAACAAATACGAATGGATGGATGCCCACATCCCAAGCATCCAAACCCTCCCCCACAGATGAACCTCACATGAAACCCTAGATATGAAGAGAAGAGGGAGGAGTTCTCTCTATACAATTGGAGACAAAATAGGGTTACATAATGACCAAAGAGGTTACATAATCTATGCCTTAGCCTTCTTAAATACTAGGGCACCTAAATGGTCTAATGACCAAACTAACCCTGAAACAAAGACATAATTCAAGACATATTTACAACAATTCTAGATATAGAACAATGAAAAAATATATACATTACAATTTCATCTTGATAACCACAAATACAGCAATGGGATGGCCCCTACCAATCCCTTTTAATCAAATTAGCTCTAGATAGGATCTTGTCCTTAAATGTTAGTCATGAGAATACCTTCATTGAAAGCAGCACCACACTTTTCCAATTAGTGTTCTTGAAAGGTAGTCTCAGGCTCCCATCATTTAGGATGTTATAGCAACTCTTGACAGTGAATACTTGCGAACAGATAATAGACTAGAAAATGGAGTCTTCAGCTGAAGTGAATTTGGTGACAGAAATAATATCAGTAAGTTGTGACAACGACTCAAGGAGTATAGTAATACTAGATCTGAAGAGACCAACCCCCAAACGAGGAAAGGTTGCCACCATTCTAGCTAAAGGCCATTTTTTGTGTTTAACAAGTTGGCATAACTCTAGAAACATCAGCCGCAATGATGATTGATTTAATCACTTATTGTCCCAAAATAGAATGAATTGACCATTTTGAACTGAGAAAGGTACTAAAGGCAATAACAATCAAGAAGCATGACTTTAGCTTCTTCCATAAAGGGGATATGTGGTTGGAAGAAGTATTTAATATGGCACCTAAATAGTTATTTCTGAAATATCTACTTCTAATCAGGCCACACCATTTAGAATTTTCTTTTTGTGACAATAGATTCCATAGTAGCTTGTGCTTGAGAGCAATGTCAAAATTTCTAACATTAAGTATCCTTAACCCATCTTGGTCTTTGCTTTTACAAATATTTTGCCATCTAGCAAGATGATAATCCCAACAGATATTAGATCTAGGACTCCATAGAAACTTTCTATGGATTTTGTCAGTCTCCCTTTTTACTCTAACAGGTAGGTTAAGAAAAAATAGGTAGTAAGTAGAAATGACTAACAAAACAGAGTTCAATAGTGTAAGTCTATCTCCCAAAAATAAGTATCGACTCTTCCAAGAGTCAAGACAAGTCTACAATTTATCCAAAATCACCACCTAATCATTGTAGGAAGCTTTCTTGAAAGTAAGTGGTAGCCTTAGATAATTAATGAGGAGGGGAACCAGACTGCACCCGAAATAGTACTAAGTCTTTCAGCCAAGGAGGATATCCCTATGCTCGTAAGGGAAGACTTATTTAAATTAATTTTTAATCCTAAGGCTACTTGGAAGCAATAGAGAATTCTTTTCGAATTTATCAGACTTTCCTTAGTTGGATCCAAAAAGAGAAGAGTATTATCAGTATACTGAATATTGAGTACCTTCGGTCCGTTGTGAGGGGATTTAATTCCTTTGATAAGATTGTTATCAATAACTAGACGAAGCATCCTATTAAGGATGTAAGTGACTAAAATAAATAATGAGGGAGACAATGGGTCCCTTTGTCTGAGTCTATTGGAGGTGCCAAAATACATTTTTGCAGATACATTAACTAGAATTGAGAACTTTGTCGTGGATAGACACATTTTGATCCAAGAGATCCATATAAACCCAAAGCCAAGGTTATTGAAAGTGTTGATCAAGAACTCCCAGTTCACATGGTCAAAATCATTTTTAAAATCTAGTTTTATCATCACTCCCTTGGATCTAGTTGAATGTAAGAGATAAAGAGTTTCTTAGACTACAAGAAAGTAATTACTAATAGTCATATCTTTTAAAAAGGCACATTGTGAATCATCAATAAAGTTATTCAATATAGGTGAAAGATGAGTAGCCAGACATTTAGTTATAATTTTATAGCTGCTATTAAGGAGCTAATTGGATAATAATCCTGGATAGATTCAACGTATGTCTTCTTTGGAATTAGAACTATAAAGGTCTAGTTGATGTGTCTTAGAATTTCACTATCTTGGGATTGGAAAAAGGTCTTCCTTAACCAAGTTCAAAAAATGGTAGTAGAAACTTCATGAGAATCCATCAGGTTTCGGAGATCTATCATTAGGCATTGAAAAAGCACTTTCCCTAACTTCTAATTCAGTAAAAAGACCTTCAATGGACTTAGCATTAAGAATTTTATCAAGGAGAAGAATCTCCTAATTAAACCTAACAGTGGGTGCAAACAAGTAAATCGAGACGAGCCAGACTAACAAAAAAAATATTGGGCCTAGATAGGCTTTGATGGGGCTAGCCTGGCCCATCCAACAAATTGGACTTGGTTGGATTTTAAATACTCCTAGCCTAGCACGGTCCACGATCCACCATTGGACTAGACCATGGGTCAGGTCGGGTAGGCCTGTCTATCAAATTGATTTTTTTAATTAAAAAAATTATTTATTATTAAATAATTAATGTATACATTAAAAAAAACTTGAACATAAGAATATAAGACATTCAATATTTGATATTAACAATTATTACATTAATATAAATTAACAAAATTATTTATTATTAAATAATTGATGTATACTGTTTACATAAAAAACTTGAAAAATACATAAGATATTCAAATTCAACAATTTATATTTTTATATTTACAATTATTACATTAATATATATTAAAAAAATTAATAAAAGAAATCTATTCATATTCTTTAATCATTAATAGAAGCTCTTATCCCCATTGAAGTTGAAGTTTCCTCATCTTTTGATTTGTCGTTTAAATTTAAGTTTTGTAGATGATCAACTGCATCGTACCAATCTTTCAAGCATATAGAGGCTTCTATAGATTTCTTGGATAATTTACACCTTCTATCATTTAGAACTCTTTTCTATAGAAATGCAAACTCTGACGTTATAGTAGACGTCAGAATCATTAATACATCTTTAGAGATTCTAGAAATTATAGGAAACCTAATTATAGTACTAGACCACCACTTTAATACATTTAAATTATCCTTTTCAATATCACTAAATGCAAACTCGCATTTTAAATAATTTTCTAATTCATTATTAGTTGTTGATTTTACATATTTTTCCATTTTTCTTATTTAATCTATTCCTAAATGAATCACTACTACTATTATTATTATGTGTTCCTACAAAATTAGATGCATGTGCACTAGAACTAGTTTTACCATAATTTGTAATATATTCTTCAAATAATAAATATAAATTTTGCTTATTTATATTATTTTATTCATCTATTTTTTCATTTTTATTCATGTTACTTAAAATATCATCTATAAGTACCATATAGTTAACTAATCTATGTCTAGGATCTATAATTAATGCTAAACATGCCCACATTAGAGGTTCATCCCAATAACTATTATATTTTTCTTCCATCACTTGAATAATATATTCAAATTTTGTGAATTGTCTATATTGTTGAAAAATGTTTATAATATTAAATAAATTAAATAAATCTAGAGAACTAATAGTATAATATTGATCAGATAATTGATTAGTTGTAATATAAAATGATTTTAAAAATGTATGAATTAGGCTAATATTATGCCAATCTTCATCAGTTAATAAATAATTAGATCTTAAATTATAATATATTGTAATTACTTACTATAAAATAAATATGAAGTTAACATATCATATGTTGAATTTCATCTATGTTAAACATCTAATTTAATTTTTTTAAGTTTTAAACTTTATTCTATACATAAATATTTAAATTCTTAAAATCTTTTAGGTAATGTTTGAATAAATAAAATAGCTACTCTTATATTTTCTATATAAGGCCTAATACATTCTTATATAATTAAATTTAAAATATGATAAAAACAACTACATTGAAATAAATCACCATTTAATAATGGTTTTAAATTTCTTTTTAATATTCCTACTACAATATTATTGTTAGAAACATTATCAAAAGGCATGGTATTAATTTTATTATATATTTTAAATTCTTTAGTAATATCTTCTATAATATTTGCTATTACTTTTCCAATATGTAGATGATCAAAAAGTCTAAAAGCAATTAATCTTTTTTTGCAAATTTCATTCTATATCTATCCAATGTGCAGTTAAATATAAGTAAAGAAAATTATTAGAAATCCAAACATTATATGTTAATGATAATTTACATAATAAACTATAAAAAAATTAATTAAAATTTCTTTATCTTTTTTAAATATTTTATAAATTATATTTTTAATAGTATTTCTAGAATGACCTTTAAATTGTGGGTTTAAATAATTTTATATACAACTTTCAAATCTTTTATTTCCATAAAAATTAAATAGTTGTTCATCGTGTACTATAATTTTTTTTATACCTTGTTTTGCGTCTTTTACATTTTATTTCTAATTTACTATTCTACTTGAACCTATCTGTAATTTAGATTGTCCTAAAACTGTATTATCATCTTTATTATGGACAACTATATATTTTGTTAAATGCCTAGAAAAATAACTTACACCTCCACTCCTAAGACAAATATATCCTGAACCACAATAATTACAATAATATTTATTTTCATCGATGAAATCTAGTGTTACATGTTCCCAAATCTATGAGTTTTGTTTCCTAGGTTTTCTCATGTCTGTAGATTGTATTTGTGGGATTGTGGTTTAAGAGTGAGACTAGTCTGATTCCAAGGTAGCGTTATAATTAGGGTCATAATCATGACTTTCTACGTTTTCATGATAATGATACTCCATTTTAATGTATTAAAAAATGATAATAAAAAGATAATCCTTGACTCAAAAAACCTAAAACCCCAAAATAGAGAGATTAGAAGTAAAGAATTTTTTTTTATTGGTAGACTTGTACACTGAGGCTAGACTACGAAGGACATTGAAAAGTCAGAGACTGGAGTATGAAAGTGTTGTTGATGGAGACTGGAGTTTGAAGTTAAACTTGTATTCTACATAAGTGAGAAGAGTTGAAATGAGTTGCAGTAAAGAGATTGAGAATTTGAGAGAGTTGTAGAGAGATTGAGAAAATTGAGAGGAATAAGTTGTGTGAAAAAAAAAAGAGGTTTAAGGAGTTTCTTATATATAAACAATGGTGAAGAAAAAGAAAAAAAAAAAAGATAAGCATTCACAAGAACGTTAGAAATTCAAGCCATGGGCCTAGCATTATTCGTAGCCCATTTTAGGGTCGCGCCGGCCCAACCTATCTTTTTCTTGGGTCAGGCCATGCCAAGCCAAAACATGGGTCTAGTTGGACAATCTAGGGCCAACCTAGCCTAATTTTCAGGTCTAAATGCGTGTAAGGGATTTGTTAAATAGAACTGAGAAATAGTCTCCAATTGCATTCCTAATCATATGAAGAGACTCGAATCTAATGTCCCCAATAAGATGAGAAGTTATTAAATTTTTCCTACATCTAGCACAGGTAGTTTTATAAAAGAAGGATGTATTACGATCGTCCTCTTTCAACTATTGAATCTGAGACCTAAGTTTCCAATAAACTTCCTGATTCTTCAGAATAAGAAGATGCTCAATTCTACGTTTTTGTTTCTACTATTGTAGAGCAGGGGATAACTAATCAGATTTAGCTTGTCTATCAATATTAAGAACCAAAGACTCAATATTTGAAAGTCTAACAAGAGAAGTGGTCATAGGTCTTTGAAAGTCTTACAAGAGAAGTGTCCTTATGACCAAAATGTAGGAAACTTGTCAAGCCTCTACAAAAATGAAAGAAGAAATATTATGGAGAAGGGAAGAAAAAAAATTGACTCTAATAACCAGTAAATTGGTACACTTCATGCTACAGCTTCCTCCCATCTCCAACTTAAAAGAGGAACAGAGAATTCGACAGAGGTCAACACTTGGCACACCATTGAGGAGCTACATTGGCAACAACGTTCACTAGCCAAGTGGAACCTTCATGGGGATCGTTGCTAAAAAATTTTCCACCTTTCTGCCATGAACAAACCTCGCAAAACACACGATCTCTATGATCAAAACCTCTGATCAATCCTACACTGACAACACGGAGGATATGGCTGCCATCTTCGTATACCACTTCACCAATATTTTTAGCCCTATTCAGTCCTCGTCAACTCTCAACTCAATTCGCTTTGGACCTCATCGTGTCACCGGAGGAAGATAATGACCACCTTATTGCATGTCCTCTAGAGCTTGAGATCCAAATCACTCTCTTCAAAATGAATGGCATGAAAGCGTAGGGACCAGACGACTTCCCAGCTCACTTTTATCCAAAAAAAAAAAAACTGGCCTATTGTCCGCAAGGAAATCATAGACTTCACTCAAGCCTTGAACTTCAACTACCTTCGACCTTTAGCAAATCACACATTGCCCTTATTTCACCCTACAAAAAATTATTTCACCTAACCAAGCTGCTTTTGTTGCAGGAAGATACATTAGTGACAAGGGACATCCATGCAAGAGAACTTACGTACTACATGAAATCTTGTAAAAGAAGGAAGCGTTTCTTTACCTCTAAGATTGATTTGTTGAAAGCTTTCGATAGAATGGAATGGGGTTTCTTAAATGACATCCTTACTAAATTCGGGTATTGTCCACAATTTAAACAATTAGTGAGAACCTGCATCTCCACTACATCATTCTCTGTCCTCTATAATGACATACCTAAAGTAGACCTATCAATTTCTAATGCGACGTAATAACACACACGAACACGTTTTTGCTAAATATCCATAAATAACACGGCACGAACAATTAGTGAGTCACTGGTAGATTGGATCGGGACACTCCATAAATATCTGACAATAGAATAGGGTGCACAATTACGATCACCATTTGACCTCTGAAGATGATTGCCTTTCTGATTGCAGTAATGTTTTTGATCTCCTCCATCCCAAGAGACTCATTTTACATGCCTTTCATGTCGCTTCTGCGCATGCTATTCTCAATACTCCGATCTAGGCCACCGACTAAGACAATATTCTCTAGAAAGTATCCTCATTGGGGTCTTACACTGTTCAATCCGCCTACTCACTTCTCATGCAACCTTCAGATCACACCTTCTCCTCACGTCCCTTCACCAGTAATTTCCCTACTCACTCCCTTCAGAATGATCGTGAAATTGCTCAAAATATCTTCCTTTTTGTCTGGCGTTTTCTAGTGGGTGCTCTCCCGCTTCGAAGTGCTCTCCTTAAGAGAAGCATTTGTTCGGACAATGTCTGCCCTCTCTGCAATCTCAATGACCAAACCACCGAGCACCTCCTCATTTCTTGTCCCAAATCCGCGGAAGTGTGGAGATATAGTGAGCTACCTCTTGTTGCACTACATGTCGAGCAATCTTTTGATGATTGATGCTTTGCCAGGACTCGACCCCCTTGGTCTTCAATCCCAAAGGATCGTTAAGCCTTCCTCTCTACGACTTCAATTATGTCGTCAATTTGGAAGTACCCGGTGCAAGCTCATTTTTGAAGGAGCATCCTTCTCCCCACGTACTATCTCTTTGGAAGCTTCCGCACTCTCAAACTCCTGCACAAGCACTACAATCAAATTTGGTAACTCTCCCTTGCTCCTCAAGTCTACGACTCATAAATGGACTGCACCTCTTGGGGTGTAATTAAGATCAACTTGGATGCAGCCATCTCTTTTGAGGGTTATTCACTTGATTTATGGCATGTAATCGTCTGGGAACCAGTGGCCTCTTTCCACCCTCCTGAACCGCCTCTGGTGGCTGAGGCACTTGCACTGCTAACCGGGATGAAGCTAGGCATCGCACAAGCTTGGGACAATGTGATCCTTGAGAGTGTTTGTATCACTCTTATGCATTCTCTTCGACTAACTATTTTTAACATTAACGCTGCCATTGCTCTCATTCTGCAATGCCATGATCTTGAAAGGAACTTCACCTCAATTGCTTGCCAGTTCGTCTATCGTGAAGGCAACCCTAGCACTCACGCTCTTGCTAGACAAAATCAGCATACTAATGATCTAACCTTGTACCCTGAAGAGTAAGACCCATTGGCTCCACCTTGTATCTCTAATGTTTATTTTAGTGATACGATCTAACCTTGCGGCTAGTATTTTTCGACTCAAAAAAGAAAAACTTCACTTTTTTGATGCAACAACGAATTGTCAAAACACGTATCACCTAACATCACTTGACGATCAACTACTACCGTAATCTTTCAAATAATACTCAGTTTCTTTGCTATACACAATTAAGTTGCACATTTGTCACACAAAAAATACACAGAGAATGTACCTTTCGTATAACATAGATGATTTTTTACATTTAAAAACAGTTTTTTTTCTTGAATACATGATTCATTTCTAGGATTCACCAGCATCTTCCTCCTCATCTGGTTTCACATAGAACTCAATATATGCGATCCTACTTGATTGGTGTATTCCACTAGTATCTCCATGAGGATGTTGATTTCCTGTTCTTCCAACAGAAACCAGGTGCTGGATTTTCAACATTCCACCTCTACCAATTGTCAGTTTGCTTCCCCTGTTGTCTTTCAACACACTGCTTGGAATATTTGCAATCGCAGCACGGAGAAATTTGTATTTGTACCTGCAGACATGTTTAAAAACAAACAAATCTACATGTTTATCAAGTGGGTTCTGAAGGATCTCCAAACGTTAAGGTACAGAGTTAAGCAAATTGAGGTTAACAATACAGAACATTACACCAATGAAGTGTCGACATATAAAGAAAAAATTGGTTTTTTCAAAAATTGGCTAGGACCTAATGAATAGCCGTTGTATCTGTTTACACCATAGCAAAAATATTAATGCTTTAAGTTGGTATTCCTTATGGTTCCATTAATTAGTAAAGATAATTTTACCTGTGCGAAATAGGATGATCACAATGAAATGCAATCAAAAGATCAGTGTTGGCATAGTATGGGAACTCAATCTGTCAAGACAAGCACTGCTACAAGTTGAATGATTGTATCTACTAAAAATGCAAACTAGGAATCAAACTAGTAAGATTAACCTGTAAGTCACCGTGTCCTTCACCCCGGAATGTTACAGAAGGGGGTTCTGGTTTCAGAACTATCTGAATGCTGGACCCTGGCCATTCAAGATCATCAATTGCCTCCTTTAGAAGTGATGACTGCATTTTTGTATGTGTGTCATTGGGAAAATAAGAAAAGAAGAATATCGATTGAAGTTGGAACACTCACTAACAATGAGCAATTCAATTGATTTATGGACCAACAAAAGGGATGAAATACACTGGTACCTTAACGGTAAAGTTGAGTGGTACACTTCTAATAGACTCAAAATTATAGTCCCACGAAATGGTATCAGGAATTCTTGTCCGAATCTCAGCATAAGTACAGGCATCTGCTGAGTCAACAGACCTACAAAATGAATACAGGAATAAAAAATTTGGCCATCATATGGTTTACTTCCATATGTATAGACTAAGGTGGAAGTATTCTCCCCAATAGAATGAAAGATATTCCAAGATGAACTATTATTCAGCTTATTATTTTCCTACCAGAATCAACATAACTAGAAAGAATCAAGTGGCCACATCCACTTTGGTAAAATATTTAATAAAATATGAGGGAACTATCATGCCAAAACATACGATTTCTAAGAATACGGTACAATATATTTATTGTTTCTTCATTTCCTCTAGGGTGCTGTTAAGTTCTTGTTGGTTTTGTCTTTGAGCATCTTATGCACTCGCTTAATACGACCTATGTTTTCCACAGTGTTGATTCTTCTTTATCACATCATATTTTTATATACTTTTATATGTTAGTAAAAGCTCAGTGATCTACTTGTAATAGACAAGTGTAAAAAGTCAATAATAAATCAGTTCTCGTGCCGATTTGATATATTTGATCAGAGAAGATATTTGGTTCGATCAGATGATCATACCCTTTCAAGGACAAGGGATAAGACCCATGGAAAAAAAATATCTTAGTCCTACTTGTTAATGTTCATTAAACAAAAAGTAGTTTGTTCCCATAGGAAATTACAATCTTACTTGGGCTAGGGGGAAAAACCTGAATAAATTAGCTGTGTTCTTGTAGAACCTATTTGTTACTGCTGCCAAGGATAAGTATTCATTTTCAACAGATAACAGTAAATCTGTTGTATCCTGCAAGTACTAAATTGGTGCTCAGGGCAACAACAATTGACAGCTATGGATACTTCAAATAGCTGTTTTATCACACCAGAAATTTCCATTTTCTATGTAAAATCTGTGTCCAATAACTAAAAAATGGCGTCTCCTTGCTGTATCCAAGTAACATAGATTGACAGTGTAAAGATTTAATTTTATGGATATGGTTTTCCCAAGGAAGTTGATAGGATGTGTTAACATACATTTATAAAGCTATGGGAAGGGGAAAAAGTAGCATATCAACCACTAGAGATGCAGTACACAACCACAATCATGATCCTCAGTATTTCCATTTCCTTGAATTCTGAGTTGATGGTCGTTAACAATCCTTTGCCATGCATACTAGGGTGTCCTCTCAAATGCAAGCCATATCTATATTTCCTTTACAAAGCTTAGAAGTAAATCAGAAGATCGGTTAATGGAACCTCCAAAAGACTAGCTTCAATCCTAGTCATGGATATTTCATTAACTGCTACCTGGTTATGTTCCTCTATAAACAAAATAAAATACCATACAACTGTATTCTGGATGCCACTACTGTGTGTTTTTTGGTAAAATATAACTTTGATAGGACATGGATAGTCTTCATAAACTCAAGAAAATGCATAAAAGCCTTGTTACATATATATAGGATAGGATATAAAAGCGGATATCTAATTACCTTGTTACACTACCCAACACACTATATTCTAATAAGCCTAATACTCTCCCTCAAGCTGGAATATATATATATATATCTATCATGTCCAGCTTAGTACAAAAAGATTCATAAGTTCCAACACTAAAATCCTTAGTAAAGATGCCTGCAAATTGGTTCAAGAACTTTTTATACGAATTAGAAAAAATCCCTTGCATCATCAAATCTCGAACATAATGATAATCCACTTTTATATGCTTGATGTGTTCATAAAAGATTGAATCATTGGTGATATAAATAACAATCTGATTGTCACAATACATAGACATAGGTACATCAATAAAGAGGTCTAAGTTTGTTAAGAAAGAACAAAACCACATCATCTCACAAGTGGTTTGTGCCATAGATCGATACTACGATTCTGTACTAGATCCTAAAGATAAAATTCTACTTTTTACTACACCATGTAACCAAATTTTCCTCAACATAGGTGCAACATCCATAAATACACTTTCAATCTCCTCTATCTCTTACATAACGAGTCAAAATAGACTTCAATGTGCAGATGATCATTCTTTTTATAGACAAATCTTTTACCACAAATCTTTTTAACATAAGCTAACACTCGAATGACTCCCAACCAATGACTAAAAACCTCAATAATGTAGATAATATTTGGACATGTGATAGATCAGCCTCTCATTCAATCGCTTGTATCTACTAGCATCCTCTAAAGGAGGTGACGAACTATCCCAAAGGTTTAGACTCTGATCAAATGGAATAGTCTCTGACTTACATCCTAAAAGACCTATTTCCTGCAGAAGATTTAATGCATATTTTCTTTAGGACAACATCATCCTGTTTTTGGTATACAAATTCAATACCCAAGAAATACTTAAGTTTACCCATATCCTTTGTGACGAAATGTTTATGTACATAATTCTTTGCTCTCTCTATGTCTGTAGTATATCATCCACATACATGACTAATATCACACAACCATTATTCGTCCGTTTATAAAACACATAATAATCTACAATACAACGTTGAAAACCACAAGTAACAACAATACTACTGATTTTCTCAAATCAAGCATGTGGACTTTATTTAAGGCCATAGATCACTTTCCTGAAGAAACAAACTTGAATCTCCCCCTAGGCATAATGGACGAGATTATATCAATTTTTATGTTCGATGACACCATTCTATTGAGATGTATGTGGGTACGAGATTTGGTGTAGAATATGCAAAGATTCACAGTAATTTAGAAGAGTCACTTGAGTAAATTCGAAAGCATTATTTATGCGAAGAATTTTGAGGCAAACAAAATATTGATTTATTATTTCCATAAAAAAAAAATTGAAAATATCAAGAACATTAACTTTATCTTTCAACAAATAAACCCACAACACACAAGAGAAATCATCATTGAACGCAATATAATATCTATAACAAGACAGAGAGTGTTCTGATAGGATCCCAGAATTAACTCAAATGAACTTTTACTACGAACCAGACGAAGACGACGAAAGATAGCACGATGATACTTACCTAACTCACAAGACTCACGTTGAAAAGAAGAAACAGATATCCATAGAAGCACCTGCTACAACTTTTAATGAGAAAGATGACCCAACCGATGATGTCATATGAGTGACTGTTCTACAGTAGACGATAATGACGTAAAATCCCAAGGTAGCTCATCTTTAACCAGGTAGACTCTTTAACCTTTCTCACGCTCCAAACTAATACTTTTTTCCGTTTATAGGTCCTGAAAGGTACAGTGAAAAGGAAAAAAAGTTACATAACAATTGAGTTGTTTGGTAATGGAAACTCGAGAACATAAAGAACTTTGTCTAACATTAACTAAGATGTAGTACGAATAGTGCTTTATCGAGAAACACGACAAATTCTACCATCTACAATGGAAACAAGTCTAATATATGACAACTGAGATATACAGGAATAAAAATAACGACTATCTCTCATATAAGAGGATGTTTTGAATTTATAATTCAAGAACTGTTCCTAAAGACTAATGAATCAGAGATACCAGAAGTGGAAGCAATGATGTGACATCATAGTAGTAGAAGACTGACTCTTTCTAAGCTTGAGGAACTAGACGTACTCATCCTAAGAGAATGTCACTAATGGCACATTAGTGGTAGGAACAATTGTAGCTATACTCTATATCTCTATAAAGACTTGTGCCCAATCCAACCACCCAAACTTTTCCAAACAGTGATCTAATCTATGATTAGTGTGATCACAATGCTCACATGGAATATGACCTCTGCCATCTATCTGTCTACAACCTCCTCCTCTACCAGAACTACAATCACAGTCACGAGTAGTAGCCATGGCAGAGTAATCTGATATAGATATAGATGTATAGATGGAGATACGGAGAATCTAAGCAAACGAACTCTCAATACTAGGCATAGAATTAACACCAAGAATCTGACCCTAAACTTGAGACGAAAGCAGTGCCATGCTGATTTGCATAATCAAGACCTGAATATTGCTGTCTAGATCCAAATCAATGCAGCAAATACCCCAAAATCTACTGCAAACAATCCACAAACTTTTGGTAGATAGTAACCCAGGTGGACAACTAAAAAACCACCCTCAACAGTAGTAAAAAGATGTATACACAGCCCCATTCATGGGTTGTTCAATAGCAGTGGCCACCGACTCAACTACCGGTGGTAATAGTAAGGGTCGTCTGCACGCTGGTAGAGGCCAAAGGAAGGGAGTAACCCTAGAGGGATTGCAGGATAGACCCTAAGGTCTGTCAGAGGCCACCAACATACCCTACAAAGGTGGCCAGTGGTGGTGAAGGGGGCGACTGGAGCCGTCGGCGATGGAACAGGGGACAACTCCCCTTTATAGCAGTAGATGGGCTGCCTGAGATCACCAGAGAGCCCTGTAGGGGTTTTCAATGGCAGAGAAAAGGCCAATAGGGCTTGTCGACGACAGAACAGGGGCATATTCCCCTTGTCGGCGATGGCAGAAGGCCCGACTAGCCCTACCAATGACAGAGGACGGTTGGAAAGGAGGGAACGACACTAGAGGAGGAGCCAACAAGGGGTTTTACCACTAAAAGGGGGGTCCACGAGGGGAGTTTCACCATTGGAGGTGGAGACTATAAGGGTTTCCAATGCCGAAATAGGGAGTAGATCGGGCTGTCGACACCGGAAAAGAGTTGAGAGAGGTTTGTCGGTGCCCAAAAAAAATGGATAGGAGTCCACCGACACCGGAGAAGGTGATGGTTGGCCTAGTCATCATCGAAGGTGAGAAAGGAGGTGGCCGAGGCTAACGTTCCAACCTAGGCCCTGGTACCATGTGAGTTTCGGAGAAAATAATATGTGTATTCATATTAAATCAACTTGTTACATATATATAATGTAGGATATATAAATGGATATCTAATTACCCTATTACACTACCCAACACACTATATTCTAATAAACCCAACAGAGACTATAGGACTGTTATAGTTCATGTCAAACACAAACATAGTTCAATTAAATGTGCTTGAAGAAGACAAAAGGACAAGAAAAAGTGCACAGAATGAGATTATAACATGGTTGTACTGAAGATTGTCTACTCAGAGCTGAAGCACTGGATGCAAAGCACCAGATGCAATATCTTGGGTGCATCTTTCATATGCATTGTACCCTCTTATAGAAATCAACATCACAATTTAAGTTGTATCTTATCAGAGTCAATATGACCACAAAATCATATGACGGCATTGCAAAATTCCTAACATTACAAAATCATATGACAGCATTGCAAAATTCCTAACGTTGAGAATATTATGTTCTATATGAGGATACAAGGTCAGAGGGAAAAAAAGTTATCAATCGTTTAAAAGAACAACAAAGATAGAGGCCATTATGATTTAGATAAGATATTTACTTAATACTAATGCAGCAAAGCTGTTAAGGAAGCACACCCTTCCGAAAAGCAAATATCTGACATTAATCCTTGCACATAAGCTTTTAAGAATTTCGCTATTACTTGATGATCTCCTTGTTTGTATATATCTACAGTGTAACCAGCATCTGCTTGCAGCAATCCTATCCCCTGTAACAGTCAACCAGATTTGTATTCATTATAACATTGGTGTGCACTCTAATTAGCTCTTATTGCTTCAATGTTGTTTTAAAGCATCTCTGTGTGCATTGGCATTCTGCAATAGAGCTTACCCACATGGAACTGTTGCTGCCATATAGGAAATGACATCTGTCCAAATTATGACAAAAAAAAGAAGAAGAGAAGATCCAAATATCATTATTTCAATTGAATACACTGTCATGAATATGATAACTTTTTTATCTATCTCTGAAATTTCTCAGATTCTTTGCCATCCTCTTTTGAAGATTCATCTTTGATTTGTTTCTTTCTACTCTCTAACATCTTCTTACAGCATCGGGTCGATGCTAGTCATTTAGTCAATCACCATTGATGTGGGCCCAGACCTTAAGGTGGGTCCCACTGACTCTTGGACCTAGACCTCTTAGTAGGCCCTATGGGAATCTGCCAAGCATGACGATCAGAAGGTATTTAAATGGTGGGCACTGCAGTGTCAGGCCAAGGAGTGGACCCGAAGTTAACACCATGATTATAGGATAAGCACGTCGCACCTCTCGATTGGGCCATGTCAAGGTACCCATAAAATTTGTGGACTGGAGAAAACTATAAAAACACTGTTATGGTGTCATACGGAGGTACGCTATTATTCTCAATTCCACCTAAAACCTGATTTTCCCCTGATCTTAATACAATCACTGACTCAAGCCTTAGAAGGGTCTTCGTCAGAGTCATCAACACCCTTTTGACTGCTTCTTCTTGTGCAGACCTGCCAAACACTTCGCCAGCCAGACAGCACAAGCAGGTCATACTCTTCAAGCATACAGGTCTTGCTAACTAGGTATGCTAGCTCAGCCAATCTTTGGGGCAAGAGCAACACACAATAAAAATATGATAAAGGACTCTAACTTGGTCAACCTCAAGTACAACCTAATTTAAATCTACAGAAAGTAAATGACTAGGGAGTGACAGTCAAGAGTTTCCCTAAACTACCTATTTTGTATCATTCATATGCTTAACAGAAAACAAGCTATGTTTTCTTTGCTCAAACATTCTCCATTACATTGAGATCATAAAAGAGAGAAGTTTGACCTAGTTGCCTTTACAAGGATGTCCCAGTTCATTCGCAAATAATAAGAAGAAGAAGTCCATTTTGCAAAACAGGAAAATAAAAAAGCACAAGAAGCTCATGAGCTCACTCACTTGAGAAGGAGCCAAAAAAAAAAAGGCACAAGAAGCCCATAAGCTCACTCACTTGAGAAGGAGCTGCATGTCGGGGCCAGGATACTGCATCTCAATAACAGGGGCGTGTCCCGGCGAAGAGAATGCGTTGAGACAATCAACAAACAGCCCCAAGCTCAGCCCAAACCTGGGCCGCCCTTCTGCTCTATATTCATACACCGTGAAAAGCTGCAGATGGAAACCAGACAGAAACCCAACAAAAGACATCGAAGGAGATTGAGAGAACAGAAAGTGAAAAGGCAAAAACTAACAAAAAAGAAGAAGGTCGGGAAAGATCGAGACGTCGCTTTTGAGGTAGACTTTGGCCTGCAGGCACCCGGTCTCCTCCACGATCAGCACGATCCCGTGCTCCGACAGCTCCACAAGCGCATCCTGGGGCACGCGAACAACGTGAGAGAGAGAGAGAGAAACCCTAGGGGGAGTTGGAAGAGGGAGAGGAAGGCGGCAGTGGAATGGGACCTGATGCTTCTTCCACCGCACGGAGGTAAGAGCGTCGACCATACCCTGGACGCTGTCGAGCTGGCAGACCAGGTCGGGGACGTCATCGGCCGCGTCGTCAGCCTCCATTTCTCCGCCGGCTGCAACCGCTGGCTTCTCTCGTTTTAACCGCCAAATCTTCACTTCTTTCGATCTGGTTCTCCAGCTCCTCGGGTCTGTTTGCCCCAGACAATTAAGGCCCTGTTTGGGATTCTAATTATAGTTTTGAAAATATATTTTTCTTTAGTTAAAAACAAATTTGTTTTAAAAGAATGTAGTTTTTTTGTTGTTATTTGGATTGAAAATGTGATTTTAAATAAAATATAACGTTACAAATAATATAGTTATTTTTTTAACATTACTTTTTTTAACATTGCTTCAATTTATTGAATTTTCTCAAAATATTTGTCATACATGTACCATAAACTTCTCAATCATTTCTATTTATTTCCTCAACTACTCTTCTTCTTCTTCAAATTTTCATCTTCTTGTTCATTTTCTTATTTCAACATAGATGATAAATACATATGTCGAAGAAATCGTCGTAGAAAGGAAGGTAGAGATACATAGCGATTTCTATGTAACATATTGAAAGAATGTCGCTCCATACATCGATTCTAAGAGGTGTGATATGTTCATGAAGTACTTGAAGATCATAGTAACCGTTGCAAGTGAGAGTTTTGCATGAATCAAGACATTTTTCATGAACTAATTGAGGTATTAAGAAACCAAACTATCTTCATGATACAAGGCATGCCATTGTGCAAGAACAAGTTACGATGTTTCTTTACACAATGCAAGTAATCAAGATGTTCAAAAGCGATTCCAACATATTGGTGAGACTATACATCGTTATTTTGTTCGAGTTTTAAATGTGAGTATAAGTTTATCAAGTAAATATTTGCAATTTCCAATGTCACATGCACCTCTACAAATTAGAAATAATTCAAAATATTAGCTATTTTTTAAGATTAAAAAAAACAACTTTGTATATTTAGTGTTTTGAGATTATATTCCACTATTTTCCATATTGATTTTTTATTTTACTACTTTTTATATTGTAAAATTGTATTAGTGTTATTGATGAAACTCATATTCCCATATCAATAGGTGAAGAACATCAATACTGCAAAGAAACATTATCTCAAAATGAAATGATGGCTTACAATTTTGACTTAACATTTGTTTATGTTTTAGTTGGATGGGAGGGATCTACTTCATATGCAAGAGTTCTTAATTTGGCATAATAAAATAATTTCATAGTACCAAAAGTTAAGTATTATTTGGTAAATGTTGCCTATAATGACCCGCATCACTACCAACACAAACATATTAATCTAAATAATTTCAACATAATTTAAAACTAAATTACAAGAATTTAGAGGCTAATCTAAAGTATCTAAACTATCAAGAACCTATGTGTGCAGCTACAAAACTCTGGCTTTGTGCACTACACTCACCAAAAGTTGCTTGTCTACACCTACAACCTAAAACCACACGAAAATACGTGTGAGTGAGCAAAGAGTCACCTAGCACACATTCCACGAAAAATTCAAAAAATAAAACTAAGTTTTTCTCTTAAAAATCATTTTCACCAAATCCACTAAGTCTCCTAAATTGAGTTCGACTAGCCAAAGCCACAAATCACATTTCAAAATATTTTATTCATTCTCTTCTGAAGTCACAAGCCCATGAGAAAATCATTCATATATAGAAACCAGGTCCAATTAGCCAAAATCATCAAAATACGGGCCATATCGGCCAAAATCTTGAGCATAGGTCACATTGGCCAAAACCACAATATCTTAACCCACACACAGAAAGCACAGAAAACTCTTTTTTAAATCATATTATATATCTTTTGAAATTACTTTTCAAAACTATTTTATATCTTTCAAAATCCACAAAATTGGCACACCAGGTGTTCACATAAGACCACCACTGATGGCCTACAATCCACCTCAATATAGACAATACAAATCAATCCAGCAAAACCACCAAAATCCGCTTCAAAATAGTACTCAAGTTTGATTCGGCATATCGATTTGGACTAATGGACCGAACTGGGCTCAAGGCATTAGAAATGGTAGATCGAAACTCAAAATGGTCGTCCGAAAATCCCTAGTTCGATAGATCGAAGAAGAACAATCGACCGAACTAGGTCGACTGTTAACACCCATGGGCCTAGAATGGCAGACTAAACGAATTTAGTCGACTGAAACAGGAGCTAAGGGGACAAATTTGATAGGAAAACGACATACCATTCAAAAACGGCATACCGATTTTCCTGATTCTAGTAAACAAGGGCCGAGCCCTAATCAGGCTTCTCGCCCATGGTGGGACCAAGGGCGGACCTACTAGGAAAAATCCACAAAAGATGAATAAAACACAGAATGTAAACACATGAGTCTACTTCAAATCCACACAAATAAAACCACGATCCATGCATCATAGCTCAAGATATAAAATCACAAAGCAAGAGAGGTCAAAAACGACCCAAACACGCCAACCACCATTAATGGCTATAAATGCCTCATAATTAACCATAAATTCACAATAAATTCATAAACACATTATACACCAAGATTTCATGCAATCCTAGGCATTTACTATATTTTTCATGCATTCTACAAGAGAGCGTGAGGTATGTACCTCACGACGATCGTCGACGATCCTCTGGCCAACCACGTGCTCTTTGGCGATCACTCTAACCCCTGAACGTCCTCGGCCGCTCCTCGAGCTCTCTCGATGCGAAGGTAGAAGTCTGGAGTCCTTTGGCCAACACGAGTACCACCACACCACCTCTGCCTCTCTCTCTCACTCTCTGTCTCTGTCTCTCTCTCTCTCTCTCACTCGCACCGAGTGGAGAAGAGGAAGGAGGGGAGAATGGGGCTGGAGGAAGGGAGGAGGAGAAAGAAGGAGAAGGAGGAGGGGATGGTGAGGGAGGAAGTGGCAGAAAGGAAGAGGAGGAGTGAGGTTGTGTGTGCAAGTGTAGGAGGAGAGAAGAAAGAAGAGAAATATGGCAGGAAAGGAAGGGGAAGGAAGAGTGCAGGAGAAGCTTCGACCTGTTAGTTCTTATACGTGTAGGAGTTAGGTTCGCATGCATCCAACTACCAAGAGCATGCACATGCATGCACCTACATGTCCCTACCCCTAATAACCAGCCTTAAAATGCGAGGCCAACCACACAACACACTTGTGCACAGTGCCTCCACTAAAGGACAAGGCATAGAACTTGCCAAACATTGGGACCCAAGCACAAAATCACATAATTATCAAAAGTCCTTGCACCAGTAACACCCGCACATTATAAAATTCATTAAAAAGTATATTTACAATTAAATGAATTTCTAGGTGTTACATCCTAACTACCTTACAAAATGTTGTTGAAAAAATCTATTAATATGTTTTGATGATAACAAATGAAATGTGATTAATGATTAATAATCACTTAAGAAAATATGACAAGTAGTCAAATATTCAATTATACACACTTGTGAATCTACATGCCTTGATAGAAGCTTTCTAAA